>JBBBDQ010000987.1:730000-895392 GCA_037127315.1 Ascarosepion bandense
TTTTCTCTCTCCCCCCCCCCCCCCCGTCTAATATATTAATAACTTTCTAAATCTACGAAATTGTTAAAATATATATATATATATAGTTTTTTTTGTTTTTGTTTTTTAGCAACAAAAATATAGTAGATATAATAGTTAATTAATAATGCTGATCTTAATTTTATAAAATTTTAATACCAATGCCCACCAAGATTAATTTTAAGTCTTCCCACATATTCTCCAAAGTAAAAGTTGCTTTACTCTGATTGGTCCACATTGTACATACAATAATGCCTCCCTGATGAAAGAGGTCTTGCTTGTTCTTAACCTTTTAAAGCCATTCATTTTGAAATAACCACATCACTTGATAAGACACAAAAAGTGTTGAAACAAAATAGCTACTTTTGTAGTGATATTCTAACATATCAATGTTATAATTTATTAATAAATATCATTATTATTAATATATATATATATATATATATATATATATATATATATATATATATAATACTATCTTTATCTTAAAATGGTTTGGACAAAATTCTACACTATTTAATTAGTCCCTCTTTCTAGTGATGCACATATCTATTTTCAAAGTTGATTAAAAGAAAAAGGGTTGGGGGGGTACCATAGATTTTTCATTGCAAGAGATCATATATGATTTCACCTGTCCTACTACAATTTACTTTTATCATACAGAACATGTTCTTATGAAATGAGTGTAAATTTTAAATATATTTATTGTAACATTATCAGATTTGATTCTGAAAAACTGATTTTACAATAAAATTGGTATTAACCAATTGATGTTGGGGAAAAATTTAAGAAATATTTCTATCATCCATATATTGTGATTTTATGCTTGTAGTCTCTGTGGTTACTAAAAATATTGATAATTTCTATTCTACAAAGTACAATATAATTTTTGTTTTATAATGAAGCCAAAAATACATTGGCTAAAAAAACATTTGATTAACAGAATATCCTATTTATTTGAATAAATAGTTTTATTTTACATATCAATATAAGCTCTTTGATTATCTGTAGCTTTCATCAGTTTTTTATTGGTTTTGTGAACTTCCCTACTGTTGCAATGTTAATGTGCAGCTTTTTTTATTACTTTCCAGAGATCTTTGCTTGTATATTGTTTTCCATTATCATGTACATTTTTTTTTAAATGATAGACCATATATTTTCTATTGGATTAATATCTGAAGAAGCTGGGACGATTCAATTAATTTGATGTTTTGAAGCCCTATTTTGACAAGATGGGCAATAGTTATCAAATGTGAAGGAAATTCTTAGTTTAGAGGCTTACTTCTTGTTTATGGCCTGTAAAAAAAAAAAAAACATTGTCCAAAAACTTAATAATTCTCTGCTTTTATCTTGAACCATCATCATTTTTACAGACATAATTTTGCTACCTACAATATTAACTACCAAAGATTGTGCTATCACCCCTCGTTCACTTCTCAGTTTTTCCAATTGAAAAAAAGAACTTTAGCCTATCCATCAAATCTATCCAATGCAGTTCTAAATTTATCACTAGATTTACTGTTGTGAAAATGGTTTTTATGTACTTTGCCCATCATGTATGCTTCCCTTTGTGATTTTTCTTTAAAATTGCTAGTTTTGCTTTCATGTCTTTAAACAATGTTTTTAGTATTTTGTATCTATTCTCTGTTTACATTTGTAATGCCAGCTTCTTCAACATTAATTCTTATTTTTTAATAACTTTAAAGCAAATTCCTTTCCCACTTGCTCATTTTTAAATTCTGAATATTCATTGCAGGTAGTTTTACCCACTTTTATTTTGGAAAAGCGTTCATTGTTGGAAATGTTTGCTGACTGTATGGCACATCCATTGCTGTTTTTGTCGTAAGTACATGATCCTGTTGTGTTATTTAAATGACACTGTTGGAGCTTGACTTGTGTCTCTACTTGACAATACTCCATCACTGAGTTTTGATATAGTTCCTCACTTGCACTAGAAATAGGACTTGTCGCTGATTGACCCACTTACACTAGCAGTGTGTTTTGGACCTGAATTGAATTAGCAGTGGAGCTAGCCCTGATTGGCCAAATCCACATTTTTAATACCTGGCTCCACAATTCTGAATTGCTGAAGACCCTTAAAATCCTTAAGGCCATGTTGTATTTTGTGAGTGAAGTGAGAGAAGAAAACTTTTGTATGGTATACTTGAATGGTTAATGGTGAAAAAAAAAAAACAGTATGAATTAGATCTTTTCTGGTAAAGCAATAGCAGGAGTGTTTATGAAAGTAGTAATTTTGTGTTTATGGGAAGACTGGTAACTAGTGGTGGTTGCATTTCCCCTTTTTTTAGGAGTATTTCTTGTTTTTTCCTTTCTCCAGGCTGGTAAAAACTGGATCTTTTTGCCACCTTTTCCCACTTACTACTTGCCAATCTTCATCAAACTTCTCTGAAAGTGCCTTTTTGATGAAGAAATCTTTTGGTAAGTTAGGTAACATCTTGTTCAAAAGGCATTTTATTGATGGCCCTTCTTCCCCAGGCAGACTACAGAAAAGTGACCAGTCTATCTACAGTGCTAGTATACCTGTCTTGTGCTCAAGACAATGACTATTATATTCTGACCCTCAGTCTATAGGAGAACTCTTCTGGATAGGTCTGAATGTCAATCAACAGCATTTTCTTTCCACCAAAAGCAACAGACTTGCATAGCAATGAGGTTAATTTTAATTGGTCAGTCACTCATCACCACAAGCAGCCATTATGCAAATTAGTTTCCTGTGGTAAATTACCAAATTCCAAATAAACTGTTGTTAAGAGGGGCAACTTGCATTTACAAACGGGCATGAATATATATCAACAGGTGTTTTTTTTTTTTTTTTTCATTACTAAAATTTGTTTCCATTGTATGTGTGTGATGAATACGGTTTGGTTTGATATCATTTTCTTAATACATCCTACTCATGGTACCATATGAAGCATTTTAGAATAGTTGGTATATTATTAGATTGACATTATTATTATTATTATTCAGAATACCTGAGCTTGAAACTCCAGAACAAAGAATGCTGGCAGTTGTTGAATGGTATCTAACATCTTTCCATGCAGGGAGGCAGGTAAGTCTTTTGATTTCAGTGGTATTCCTGTTCTTACCACTTGAATATAAATGATTTTACCAATACAAGACTGAGAAAACTGCATTTTGTTTTTGTTTTCCAAGTCTTTGTCTTCCATTTTAGTTTATATTGTTTCAATTTGTTTCCATAACACAGCAAAATAGCACATTGCAACAAGATTTGTGATGGGGCAATATACTTAAAAATGCTATAAATTGAAGGAAAAAGTTTCTAGATCAATTTGCAACTTAATAAGGCAGCTTGTATACATGCTCACCCCTGATAATAATGAACCAATTTTTGTAAATTTTTCTTTCTAACAGAAGCTGAAAAAAATTTGTCATTTAAAGAAAAAATAAATGAAAAAAAATACTTTATGAAATGCCTTTATAGTGCCATTATTTTGTAACCTATTTTAAGTGCAGAAATATTTTATACAAATGGATCTTATTTCACACCAAAAAAAAAAATCAGTCTTTTCAATTTTTTTTTTCTTTTCTGTAAGAAAATTTTCTACACTTCATTGCAAAAAAATAATTTCATAATTGTAAGTGTATGTTAAAAAATGATTTAACATTCAACTTCTGCTGATTAGTAGTACAAGTAAGGCTAATTTTAATTGAAAAAATACCTTCCAAAGGAAGCCTCCATATTTACTGCAGAAATCTATGCAATAAAATTAGCACTTAAGATGGTTTGCACAAGCAATTTAAAAAAATTCATCATACTCACTCTGTATCTGTTCTACAATCTATAACAAATACAAAACTGGATAACCCTATGTCAAACTTTTAAACTAAATCAACTCCATAAAAAGGTGATATTTTGTTGGATCCCAAGTCATATTGGAATTCAAGGAAATGAGAAAGCCGATTCCTTAGCAAAAGCTGCACTTAACATCCCATATACTAACCTAAAACATAAAATCAAGAAAATAATGATACAAAAATGGCAACAAATATGAGACAAAAATACTCACAACAAGCTCTACCAAAAAAAAAACCCACTTTGAAAGAAAGGAAACCGAATCTTAATAATACAAGCTTGGCTCTGCATAGTACACATTACTCACTCCTTCATACTAGAAGGGAAGTCTCCTCCTAAATGTTCCTGGGGAGGCCAATACACAGTGAAACATATACTGATAAAATGCACAAACTTTACACAAATTTGAAGAAAGTTCTACAACATTAAAAGCACAAAGGAACTATTTACAAAAATTGATCCAAGTCATATAATAAACTTCCTGAAAAGAATTGGTCTCTTGTCAAGGATGTAGACTGATGTGTAATCAATATATGCTACCTTTTAACATTGTGCAAACAAATTGCCTATACTAAATGGAAATCTTTGTCTTAGAATCTGGAATTATTTTGCAGTGTGCAAGCAAATATGCTCTAGATTATATAGCTTATAGACATTTACAAGTCCTTTATATTTGTGTGTGTATGTATATATATATATATAAACTAAATTTGACATTAAATGACCCACAGTGGTTGATGTGCCATAAAAACCAACCAAACCAAAACTATTGAATTAATAGCTAAATCCACTTGCTAGGAAGGTCAGGTCCCTGTGTCGGTCCAGGAAATTTCTCTCTTCTGAATCCATCATGCTCATATACAAATCTGTTTACTGTGCACCAGTAGCAGTACTGCCTTGCTTAGGGTGAGATGATTATAGAAAGAAAAAAAAACTTAGGCAAGGAGACTGTCCAGAAGATTCCAAAGTTGTTTGAAGATCATGGTTGATGCTAGTGGCAATTTTATTGAATAAATTTACTCTTTAGTATTTCAAGATATTTTTGTGTTATTTTGATAAATATATCTATTAAAAGGAGATGTTATTTTCATTTTTGCATAACTTAGGCGACAGTTTATCCACTCTGTAGTTGTAGTTTTTCTAATTACAGTTTTTTTTTTTTTTAAATTTTATTCATTTATTTATTTACAAATAATGTCCCAGCTTAACTGCACTTTTTGATAATGTTTAAGCAGATAATCCTGATATAACTCCAACTTTGGATGCAGAATACAGTACCTTATGTGTAGTTTGCTGTTGACAGCTATAATTGATGCTTACAAATATCTATATTTAGAATTGGCACTGTGCATGTTCAAGGCTCAGTTTCATTCATAATTTGCAGAAGTGAAAAAATTAAAAAAAAGGACAGTGTTAATATGCTACCTTCTGTAATTGTATTTGAATTTTTAATACTCTGACTCTTATTGACATTCTAACAAACCATAAAGTTTACATGTTCATCTTTCTTTAATGCAGGGATCTGTGGCTAAAAAGCCTTATAATCCTATCAGAGGAGAAACTTTCCATTGTTCTTGGCGTATACCCAGACAAGAGACATACCCTCCATCACCAGAACACCCCAAAACAGAAAATGGTGCAAATGGTTGTACAAATGACTGTTTGCTAACTTATTGTGCTGAACAAGTTTCCCATCATCCACCAAGTAAGTTTTTATGTTTACATATTTGCCTATATTAGTAATTCATATTACAAAATTAGTAGTATATTTTTGCCTTAAGTTCTGCACCTTTCAGATGTTCTTGAAATGAATGAGACATTAAAACCTTTGTAATGTTTGAATATATTGCTATTATGTCATATTCATAGTCAAAGATTTAATAGTAAATTCCAAAGTACATTTACTTAAGTCAGTTCTGTTATATACAATGTGCCTCTCAGATAATCGAGAAGAAATAATATATAGAAAAATATTTGATAGAAAAATCAGTATATTTTCAAAAATATTTGTATAAATGTTTAATTTAGGAAAATAGACTTATTCAATAAATCTGCTCTCAACTTAGAAGATTCTTATTCATATTGGCCATCATGTCCACAATAGCAGTAAGTCCTTGTATTGTGAGGCCACTGCTTAGCTTCTCAGTGATGCCCAAAATATTTAGAAGGCCACATTTTGAAATAACATGATTGGGAAAAGCTTCAGCCATTCCCTCCTGGACTACATGAGCTATTTACAAGAGATCAGTGTCCAACAAATATGTTTGCCTCTACTATCTCAATTATGACTTGTACACCATATTCAGGACTTTAAGTGGTGGCATTGACCCCAAGGGAGTACAGGAAGAAGTGGCATGACATAACCCTTATTGCTCTCAATTCCTATGACAATTTACAGACAATCTAAATTTGTGAAGTGTGTAACCATGGTTAAATGCAAAATAAAAAAACCACAATAATATAAAGTAAGCAAACAATATATGCAAGCAAATGAAAATTAATAAGGTAAAGCAACAGTAGTATGGCAAAAAGTTCACAAACTAATAATTGGAGCAAGTTCAGACAAGCGAACATAGCATTCTGACTTCAAGACAACCTAGGACTGTCTCAAATGAAACCAAAGACCTGTCTATTTTATTTGTTATGAAAATATCCCAACATGCATTTGTATGATTCTGCCTATAAATGGGCAAGTGTTTTTGCAGTCATTCTTATACAAGATTGAAACCAACAGGTATGCATTACTGTTGAGCTTTGTGCACCACAACATATTCATTCCTCATGCTCACCTAACCACTTTCAAGAAACTAATGTTGGTGGCTAGTGCCATGAGCATTGTGTACTCTTTCACTTCATATGTTAGTGAAAACTGACATAGTAATGCTCTCAAAAGGTCTGAAAGAGAAATGATAATGTTGAAATATATTGGATGCTGTGTAACGGTTGTCTCTCGTTGCTAGCCTGCTAAAGGTATCTACTCAAGTAACTGGTGCAGTGTGTGTGTGTGTGTGTGTGTAAAAACAAATTTTATTAAATTCAAATGATTGTTTAATTTTTTTTATTGTATTTAATTTTCAAATAAGATATTGCACGTCCAAATAAGTTTGTTTTTTGAGTACTCTTGACCATTTTGGTCATTATTAGGAACTAAATATTGTATCATAAACATTTTATTAGCTCCATCCTTGCAGAAAAGTGTGCAAAAGACCACCGGAAATTGTCGTTGATTTTTGACAAACCCTGTATATTGATTTGAAAAATTTTTGTATCCAATAAAAGTTCAGACCTTGATCTACAAGTTACCCAATTCTGGTTGAATTTACATTAGGTATCTTGGAGGAGAAGAGTTTGTAAATTCTACATGTTTTGGTGATTTCTGCCCTACCCTAAAAATTGATTCCAAAAATGTTTGTGTACATCAAAAGTTCATGTCATGATCGACAAGTGATCCAATTTTGGTTGAACTCGAACAAAGGGTTTCAGAGGAGTAGAGTTCATTAGAATGGACACACACACACACACACACACACACACACATATTATGGACAAGAAAACTTGCATTAACTTCAAACAATAAAGAATAATACTGGAAAAACCAAGGAACAAATGATTAACTTGTATAGCTAGAATCCTTTATCATGTGGTACCAATATTCTTTGATATTGAAAAAGCCTATGGAAATATGGTATTCTAAAAGACATGCACAGGATGAGAATAAAAATAATCGTTATATTGATCCAAAATTTCTTATGAAATTGAACATTCAAAATACGAAATGGAAACACACCACACACACAAGCAGGAGGCAGGAGTACCTCAAAGTAGCATTTTATTAATCAAATTATTTATTCTCAAAATAGTATTATTAAAACTATTAATACAGGAGTTGAAAACTATATATATATATATATATATAATTTCTGAATATCCTACGCATCATCAAACATACCTTCTCTTGAAAAATATGTACAAATGTTCAAACAAGACAGAAAAATGAACAAATGAAAATTGATTCTGTTTCTCAAAAACAAAAACCTGTTTGTGTGCATTTTTGCAGAAAAAACAAGCCTACCACCTTGATCAAGAATTGAAATTAAATCGATACTTAATTCTCATAGTCCAACAAATAAAATATCTAGGAATAGATAACTTCAAGGCACACATTGTTTTTTACAAAAATGCCAAAAAGCTTTGAAACTTTTAAAAATAATATCAAAACTGAATTGGGGTGGCAACCAAAAAGTAATGTTCAGAATGTATAGGTTACACATCAGATCAAAATTAGACTATAGATGCAGCATTTACAGAGCCACATGTAAAAAAAGAAACTACAAACCCTACAAAATCAAGGACTGAAATTAAGTCTTGGAGCCTTTCGAACCTCACCCATGCAAAGTCAATATAGAAGCCAATAAGCCACCTATATCTCTGAGGTGGAAAAAATTATCCTTCCAATGTGCATCAAAATTACAATCCAAAATGCATCAAAACTACAAATGAAGCACTAGAACAAAGATCCTGATAATGTAACACTTGTCACAATAAATAGGGTAGGGTAGCTCCAGGGACAGTCAACAAAAGTATGTACGGAGAATTAAGAAACAAATATTGTGACTATGAACCATTCTACACAAATGGATATAAAATTGAGATAGAATAGACACAGCAGCCACAAACAGACAAGTTCATAAACAAATCAGGCTACCAAATAACATATTCATCTATACAGTTGAACTTCAAGCCAATGATCCTTAAAACAATAGAAAATTTTAAAGATAGGAAGTTTATAATATTCTCAGACACCCTATCTAGTTAAAAAGCAATTAAAGAAAAGAACACAAATCACCTATATTCAAAAATTCTAAAAACTTTTCATCTCTTAATAAAGCACAAAGTAATAATATTTGCTTTGATTCCCAGTTATATAGGCATCAAGGGAAACCATGAAGCTGACACCTTGGCAAAAGAGGCAACAAATATGAAAATAACCAACATCAAACTCTCATATACAAATTACAAAATCAAAATTATTCAACATATCAAAAAGTTTTTTTAGAATGGCAAGTAATTTGGGACGTGTTCCTAAACTAAGCTGCATGAACATCAGCCATCAATAAGAAAGAATATAGAGCCATTGGCTGACTGTAGACGAGACATAGTGGTCAACTGAATAAGAATTGAACACACTCACCTGTTACACACCTCAGTGTATCCACTGCAACCAATTTCTCATTGTCAGGCATATCTTGGTAGAATGCAAAAAGCACAAAAAAAATGCAGCTGTTACCAAACACAATCTTAACATGCTCTTCAAAAATATACCTATTGCCCAAATAATAGGATATCTGAAGAAAATAAAAAAGTTCTATTTTCTATAGATGTTGGAAGAGCTTCAACCTTGAACCGTACAATTTGGTTTTGAAATACTTCTGAACTATACAACTAGTGATATTTTGAAAACAATTTTATAAAACCTCACAACCACTTGAAACATTCCTGAATAAAAAAGAAAAGAAAAAAAAAACAATTTCAGCATTAAATGGCCCACAATGCTTAATATGTTGGTAAAACAAATAAACAATCAATCTTCATCAGAACAATACATGTAATATAAAAAATTTCCATATCCATAACCAAATTAAATGAACAAGACACCTAACTAGAATGGGAGATGACATTACCTAAGCTTTTTAAATTCTTGGTATTAATGTTGAAGACTGGGGAGTCAGTATGTGTGGAGGGAAATGGTAAATGATGGTTGATCTTGCAAACTTGAAATATGATCTTATTCCCTGAGCATACATGTATCTTTAATAGTGTAATAGAGATTTTTTTTTTTTTTCAACAGTAAATTTTAGATTACTATAAGGAGAGAAAAAAAAAACTTAGCTTGCACACTACATCTAACATGTATGTTTTTGTTCTGTTTTGAGCTATTAAATTTCTCTCCTTTGCTTTAGTTTTAAATAAATAACAAAAATTATAATTAAATAAACAAATTTCCTTTTTTCTTTGTTTTTCTTTTTTGTGGTGTCAGTCTATAGTAGTAAACTCACACATGCTATTTCCAATATAGAAGCAAGAACTCAAAAATAGCTTCCATTTCTATGTGTAGGTTATGTTGATTTTTAACATTCAAATTGAATGGCATATTTTATGATCTATCAAAAATACATTTGATTGAGGAAAGATCAATTAAAACATTTGTTACACTCTGGAACTGTATTAAAAAGAGACAATTGGTAAACCAAATTTGAAAGTACAATATTTCCTTTCTAATATTTCTGCATTTAAATGATTTCTCTTCCTCATTTTGAAATGTAGAAATTTCAGTCCAAACTGATTTCATTCATAACCATATTATGCATAAGCATAACTGTTAATCTCTCGTATTTTCAAACCTTGTGATTGTACGTTATTTATAACAATTTATTTGTAATTATTCAATAGTAGCATTTATTTTTCAAACTTTGACCTTGTTGTTTTGGCTGATCATCTGTTTAATTTTTTTGTTTATTATGAGACTTAAAACTTTTTGTTTCCAGTTTCAGCCTTTTATTTTGAATGTCCTGAAAAAGACATCTATATGAATGCATCAATATGGACCAAATCCAAATTTATGGGCATGTCAATTGGTGTTGTGATGGTTGGTAAAAGTGAGTTGAGTTCTTTGTTAGATTTTTTATTTAAATTTATAGCAAAAACAAATATGTTGTATTTAAAATTTTAGCTTTAAAAATATATACATTCATTACTTTGGTATCAGTTTTTTTTTTTGTTTGCTTTTTTTTTTGTTTTTTTTATGTATAAACTTTTTTTTAAGAGATTTAGAAGAACCTGAATAATATGTGAATACTGACAGGATTTCTCTTGCCTTGTACTGAATTTGTCTTTTGGTATTTACTTTTCCTAAATCCTTTAGGAAGAATATTTTAAAGATTCATTGCAGATAATGCTTAGATTTATTCTGCACAAGATGCTTAGATTTAATCTGACCCCATCTCCCATTCCCTTTCTCCTTTAATTTATGCAACTCTATGTAAATTTTTTTCACTAGAGTGTTGATTCTTTTCCTCATTCATTTTCTGGAATTGTGTGTGTTCAAGCAATGAAATTATATTCTGTCACATTACTCACTTCTTGAATGCAGTATCAACAAAATACTCTCTCCTAATACCAACAAAGATAAAGGCAGAGAGGAACAAAATACAATTGCATAAATATGGTTTTGTGACATAATAGTTATTTCATATTGGTGCTTTTCCCTATCTTTGATATTTTCTGATAAAATTGATAAAATAAGTTGTAATGGCTAGAAAATTAAGTTAAATCAGAAACCTTGAAATGCTCTTTGATTAAGAAATAGGGTATTTTGTTGAACAGTAAATTAATATCCTACATAAGTACATACAGTTAGGGAGATATATATATATATATATATATAAAATCTAAGTGAGAGCCAACGAACCTACCTAGGGTGAAACCTAGGTAGGTTTGTTGGCTCTCACTTAGATTTTCTGTTTTTGTTGCTCTACTTTCGTATTGAGCGCTTTAGTGTTAGGGTTTTCGTCTTGGGGTGTTTTTTTTTTTTTTTTTCTTTCTTTCCTACGGGGTATTTGACTTTTGTTCATGTACTTCATTTGTTTCTTTTTTTTACTTCCCCTCCTTTTCCCCTCTGAGTTTGTTCTCGGTGGGTTTTTCGAGACAAACAAATATAGTTTAACAATTACTCGTATTAGCAGAATTATTTTTGTTATTAATATTGTTATAATTATTATCATTATTATTATATATATAATTTCCTATCTTCTCTGTTAAGCAAGTTTACCTACTTAAGATGGGATTTATGGTTTCATTGAACAAATTGGGTTTTACATTAGCAGAATATCTTGGGGATTCTTTGCTCATAGTAAGGCAAACTGAGTTGATAACTCAGACAGTGAAGTGGGTCAAATTGAGCCAAAGTTGAAAGTTACTGCATCAGTATGACTTCTCACTAAACTTATTCAGCCTTCCTTTACAGTGAAGCAATCTGAAGAGAATTAAGTCCTACCAGGATTTATTATTGGTAGCTACAATTATAGCATTAAATATGCAAATGACAGTGTTGATTGCAGACATGGAAAGAGAACTGCAGGAACTCCTATATAAGGTAAAAAAAACAAGGAAAGTGAGGAGAAAGGATTAAACATAAATTGTAAGAAGACAGAATATATGGTTATCAGCAAAAAGAACCACCTAACATGTGAATTACAAATTGAAGATAACAAAATCAAGCAATTACAAAAATTTAAATATCTAGGAAGTGTTGTAACAGACAATAGAAAATTTGACGCAAAAATCCAAAAACAGATTTGGGATGTTAAAAGATGCCTTATAAAAGATAAGCAAAATAATAACAGGATGCAATACTAGTCTTTATATATAGCAGTGAAGGCTGGACAATCTCATCACAGATGAAGAGGAGACTTGAGGCAACAGAAATGGGGTTCTACAGAATCATTCTGAGAATACCATGGAGTAAATGTATGAGCAATGATAAAATTTCAGGGAAATTGGAAATTAAAAGAACACTTAGCATCAATTGAAATTTCTAGGGCACATAATGAGAAAAGATGGCTTAGAAAATTTGACACTCACATGATACTGAAAGCAAGAGGGAGAGAAAAACAACATACCTAATGAGCTTGTGTAAATGGTTAGCATAACAGGAACTAGGAGAAATAGCAAAAAGATAAACTTTACTCAGAACTACAAAGGACAAGAAATTGTGGAGAGCTGTGGTCACCCATATCCTGAATGGACCTGGCATATCAAAAAAGAATCTTCTTTTAGCTTTATGAAGAAATGTATTTGAGAATTTTACAAACTTAAATATTTCATTTCAGGGCTCGTTTGTATATAAAATGTTTTGTAAATAATGTTTCACTTGTATTTCAGTTAGCTTAAATTTGCTGAAGCATAATGAGGAATATGTATTTGGTTTACCGAGTGCCTATGCTAGATCCATCCTTACAGTCCCCTGGGTGGAGCTGGGTGACAAGATCTATATTACTTGCCAAAGGTCTGGCTATTCTGCTGCTATAACATTCCACACAAAGGTATTTGTTCATTGTGCCTCAGAAATCTTTAGTCATAATCAAGTTTACTTTGATCAGTTATTAATTTCGTTTTTTTTTTTTTAGATTACAAGGTTAGGTAGGGCTTGGATGTTACCATAAAGTAAAGTCTTTAAGCTTTATAAATCTGTTAGATAATTTAATATCATTATAACTTATGTTTGTCTCCTAAAATGTCCAAATGCAAATTCTCTACTGGCCAAATAGATATGGATATTACCATTTTACTATAAGAGTGAAATTTTGTCAGCTTTGCCAGTGCAAAATAAATGGTTTTTGAACCTATCCTTCCTCTATTCAAAGTTATTTGAATAAAATAACTTGTAATAAAATTTAAAAAAAAAGAAAAATATATTTGAAGAAAATAGTTGTTTATTATTTGCAATTATTTTCTCCAGCCTTTCTATGGTGGTAAGTTGCATCGGGTAACAGCTGAAGTGAAAAATAACAACACAGCCAATATTATATGCAAAGTACAAGGAGAATGGAATAGCTTCTTTGAGTTCACATATGAAAATGTAAGTAATATACTTACTTTAATTTTTATTTCTCTTACTCTTTTTAACATTCTGAACTTAGAGTTCCAAATTTTCTATATTTTTCTCTCAGAACCACTATGTAACACATCACTCAATATATCCCTGGCCTGACTTATAGATGGCGCCACTAATAAAAAATCCATATCATTTTTATGAAGTACTAACCGTCAAATGGCACGTGATCAAAATTTAGGCCCAATTGAATTATTAGTTTATAAATTAGTTATCTAAGTGAAGCTACTGTTGCAAATTTTCAAAACTGAAAAAAATCTTAATTTCATATGTTGATTAAGATTGCTTTCTGATGAGGGGAAAAAAATACTATTCAAGGAAAGCAATGGTTTGATAAGTGTTATTTGGACTCCTTCCCTGTTGGAAACAATGGTTAAGAGGTGGCATGCTGACTTTAAGCATAGTCATACAGACACAAATGCTGCTGAATGCTCAGAAAAATCAGTTGTCTCAGAAAACACCAAACAAAATTCACAAACTCGTTTTATCTGATCATAAATTGAAGTTGCATGAGATAGCAGAGGAGTTGAACATATCAAAAGGCGATGTATTCACCATTTTGCATCAATGTGAAACCTGTGTTCAAGGTGGGTGCCATGTTTGCTCATAGTTGATCAAAAACCACAATGTGTCGATGATTCAGAGCGTTGTTTGTAACTGTTTCAATACAACAAAAAAGAGGTTTTGCATAAATATGTGAAACATGGATCCACCACTTCACTCTGGAGTCAAATTTGCAGTCACCTGAGTGGACAGCAGCAGGTGAAATCCATCGAAAGCGACCAGATGCAAACATCAGCAGGCAAGGTTTTGACCTCTGTATTTTGGAATGTGCAAGGTATTTTGTTCATTGATTACCTTGAGAAAGGAAGAATTATCAATAGCAAATATTATATAGCATTATTGATGTGTTTGATGGAAGAAATTGCTAAAAAAACGGCCACAAATGAAGAAAAAAGTGATCTTTCACTAAGACAAGGCACAGTATCACAAATTGATCACATCGATAGCAAAACTATATGGATTGCACTTTGAATTGCTTCTGCATCCACCCTGTTCTCCAGAGCTGGACCCCAGTGACTATTGGCTGTTTGCAGGCCTCAAAAGAATACTCCAGGGAAAGAAATTTGGCTCCAATGAAGAAGCGATATCAGAAACAGGTGTGTTCTGAGAACGCAGACAAATTATTCTGCAAAAAAAAAAAAAGCATCGAATTAGAGAAGCATTGGAATCAGTGTATCACCCTAAAACGGAGACTGTTGATGAATAAAGTTGAAATTTGCCTAAAATTTGTTGTCTTATTAGTTAGACCTGGGATTTATTGAGTGATGTGTTAAGTTTGTCTGCAATGGTTCCTGTGCTAATTTTCAGTAAATATTTAGATTTATTCATGTTTTGCTCATTTTAGCATTGTATTGTTTTGATTCTGACAAGTCTAATATGTATTATCATGCTAAAATTCTTCCAACATTTTTGTATTGTATCTTAAGTTTGCAAATTTTAAATGTTAAGCTGATTTTTCCTGTTAAGTGTTTTCCAACTGACAAAAAGAAACAGTTTTAAGCTTGATCTTTAGTACTCAAAGTTGCCTATAAAATGTTTTTGCTGGTTATACGTATAATAGAACCATCTTTTCATAATTTTGTGATTTTCTTTGTCTTTTTTATTCAGGAGACTAATGATTTTTTTTCTTATTCTGACAACTTTTGTCAACATAAAAAGCTTTTTTCTTTTTACTGTTGTAAAAATCTCTTAGATATTTTCATTAAGAAATCTTTAATTTTCTATGCTTTTTCCAGGGTGAAACAAAAGTTATTGATGTGAATAACCTTGAAATAATGCGTAAATCTGTCCGCCCAATTTCTTCACAAGGAGAATTTGAATCAAGGAAGCTATGGCGCCATGTCACTAATGCCCTTAGGTTAGGAGATGTGAATATTGCCACAGAACATAAAAAATTTGTAAGTAACTCTAATTAATTATAAATGATTGTTTACCAAAATTCTTCAAAGATCCTTCTCAAAACTGTTTTGTCTTAAGTAAACTTTTATCTAAAAGTTGTTTAGATTTATATTATTATATTTATTGGTTTTGTTGTTTCCTTTCCTCTCAACCCTTTTTGGCTAAACTCATAAAAATAATTCAAACTGCCTATAAGAATTACTGGCACTCAGGATTTATTCATTTTATATGAGCAACCCTCTCATATTAAATTATATACCTGAAAATGAAAACTTGTTTCCTTTTTAAAATTATTACCATTGCCATTTTTAAAATAGTTTTGTCTCATAATGAATAAATTCTTGTATTATCTATCAGTAGAATGTTTTAATGCTCTAAAACTGGTGTTGGTATCTTATACCAAAAATTTGTGTTCATTAATTTTTTTTATCAAGTGTTGATAAATTTTCTAAAACAATTTTACAATTTGTAAGTTCAAGCCATTGTTTGCATGTTTTTAATAGAGAATTATGCCATTCTATAACTCTTCCTTCGAGTATTTTTGTGCAACTTCAACTGTTGGTATAATTGCTTTGAAATTTTTTTTTCTAGTTGGAAGATCGCCAAAGAGAAGGTGAACGGTTGAGAAAGGAAACCAATACAGCATTTCCTACAAAAGTAAAAGTTAATTTCTTTTTCTATTAATATGTGTGTTAAAATCCAGACAAAAATCTAATGACTTTCAATTGATGTTCATCTTGAACTTGCTTTAAACTTTGTCTCCACAATTTAGTGTTTTTGAAGTAAAGAATTTCTCTGCCTTGTTTCTGGATCTCACTTAAATGATCAAAAAAAGATAGCCATTTTCTTTAAAATTTTCTTTTCTTTTATTTTCTTTAAAATTATGGAATTTATTGTGCACTCTAAAATCTGATGCACAAGATTTTAAATTCTGTCAATTGAGATAATCTGAATAAATGATGATAGAATCTTGTTTGTGCTTTCGTTTCAGAACAGCTGTAGTAAACTGGAGCATTTTTGCTACTTAATTTGTCATAGAAATTATTTTCTCATTCCTTTATGCATGAAAACTTGCATAATTGTATGCATTTTTTAAACACATTATTAATATTCATTTTACTAAGTTACTCGAGGGATATATTATTTGTCCACTGACAATTTTTAGATTGTGAAGTGATACTAAAGTTAGACAACTTTAAATGCTCTCTTTAAATGTCTAAATACTACTTGAATCCCAAAAAACATTGTTTATTTGCATTTTATTTTTTCTTTCATATTTACAGTTTTTTCACCAAGATGGTGAGGACTGGGTGTACAACAAGATCTTAAAAAACAGGCATAAAAAGGACGAAGATAATGACACAAAAGACAACGTATCTATCAGTGAAAGGAACAACTTAGAAAACAATCAGTTAGAAGAGAGTCCATCCAAAAGTAGTAGAGGCTCTCGGATAGAGAACAATAGGACTGATCAGGTTTTGTCCAATCAATGTGGTGGCGACTGTGGCAGCACAGAGGAAGAGAAGAATGAGAAAGAAAAGAATTGTAAAAAGGAAGAGTCTTTACTGAAGTTGAAGAAGTCACCCAAAATCAGTAGGATTAATAAAAATGAAAAATGTCATAAAAATGAAAAGAGCTTCAAGGATTTGGTCTCTTGATAAGTTGTACTTTCAGCTGTGAAAGTCAAAGTGGAATATTTTTAATGTTACGTGGAAGAGAGAAAGAGAGAATCCAGTTTTATTCATTAGTATGAGAAAATGGTGCTTGGCTGCGGATCTAAAGTTCCCTCCCCTCCTCCTCAATCCAGGATTCGTTTGCTGGTGCTGACTTGCAGAAACTATTTAAGGATGAAGATGAGCCACAACAAAGACTTCTTTCTGGTCAGTTGGTTGGTCAATTCAGAAGTCCACTAGAACAATCAGACTCTTTTGCTCTTGCCCCACTCCTTTGTCTTGTTAAATTAATGTCTTCTAGAAGAAAGGAGGAAATCACGTCATCAAGGTTATTTCAAAAAGTATTTTTTCTTTTTGAAAAGTTATAGACAGTAAAAATAAATTCTGCCAGGGTTGAATTGACTGAAAGAGAGAAAAATATAAAAGATGTGCCATTATTTGGTATGAAAATTCTTTTGACCTAGCTATACAAAGAAACGAGCAATAAATCTGCTCTTTTCATCTCTTCCTCTTATTCCTCTTTGCTTCTTTTTTCTCCTACCTCCTCATTTTTCTTTCTTCAATTAAACTTTTGAACCTCCTTCACTATTGTCTTCACATCTCTTCTTTACCTTTTCCTTTTTGTTTTTCTTCTCACATCCCATTTATTTTCTGCCATTTATTTGCACTCTCTTCCTTTTTCTCCTAGTTAATAATTCAAACTTTAAAATTGATCATCTTCTTGTACTACTGCTTTTCTTTCTTTCTTTTTTATCTACTCTCCACTTTTATTTTTTCTTCTCCTTTCCTCCCAATTTCCATATTTCTCATACCCTTTTCAATAATAATTAAATGACAATCTACTTCATTCCTCCTTCTCCTCTCTTGGTCAACACTAGGCCCAAACAGACAGTACAAATCATTAAAGTGTAATGTTGCAATATTAATTCTGTGTAGCAGTTCTAATTTCTGCTGCATTCAGCTCAACCCATTTTATCTGGGCTGACGTTCATCCGATAATAATAGCAACAAAATGAAAGTAACCAAAAGAAGGGAGCTAACTCTGTGATTATTTATGCTGTAAATAATAAGCATATCATAAATTTTTATCAAAGCCTAAAACTTCTTTGTTCTGATTCTTTATTCTTACGAACTTCTAATTTTCAGCAACTGTGTTCTCATGATCTAACTCATTCATTGTTTCACCAATTAGATTACTAATTCTGTTTTGCATCTAATCCTTTAATCAACTACTGAATTTTCAACAAAATTTTGTGCTCTGTCCATTAGTTGATTCACTTTTGTGTAATATCAGTAAGACATTGTTATAATTTTTCTGAAAAAACTGAATGCATTTCTTCAATACTTTTTTTAAATGTCAACTAAAGAAGCTTACTTGTTTCTGTAATTTTGTCTAATTTGACTTAAATTGTGAGAATTTCTACACCAAGATTATAATTTTTTCATTTACTGTTGTTTTCCACTTGTCCACATTTTGTTATTTTTGAAAGATTATAAATATTTAAGAACTGTTTAAGGCTAATAATATATATCATGCAGAAATAAAAGTTTATCCCAAAATAGCCTCTGTGTGTGTGTGTGTGTGTGTGTGTGTATATACACACACACACACACATGGATGAAAATTTGAATATATTTTGGTGGGGTTATTTCTTTTCATTCTTGGTAGACAAAAATAGTATTGTTTTTATGTATTTTCTTAACAAAATATTAACATGTAGCACTTAAGTATATCAGTGTTGAAAATTGAAATTTCTTTTTCTTACTCTCTAAAAAAAAACATGTTCTTTCCAACTAGTTAACATTTATAAAAAAAAAAAAAAAAGGTGGGCATTTAGTCTTGAAGTTATTTTTACATTTTAATTATGGTAAATTAATTTATACTTTTGCCTAGTCTGACAGTTTAGTTCTAAAACAAATATATCGTGGGAAGTCTTATTGGATTTTGAGAGTGACTTTTGACAACTTTCAAGATTGCATTCATTTTCTTTTCTCATTATTATCCTATGAAATACTTTATAGATCTCTTAAGATTATCAGTAAAATGCTGCTAAAGTGGACTTAGTTTCAAGTTAGAACAGTAAAATAAACATTATTCCTCTTATGTCATGCTTTGTAGTACATTTACTGAGTCTCTCAGATATCTGAAGGTCTTCCTTTTCCAATATAATCATACTCTCTAACAATGTTAGGTCTTTTTCTTCTATGAAGGGGTGCTTAAAAGTTCCTGACCTGGCTAAGAAATAATACCCTTCCCCCAATATTTTTGATAGCTAGTGAAATGGTTGGATTCTGAGAAATGGAACAAGCTGATATATTTTCAGACACTAATATCAGCCACATTTGGTGGTTAAAGAGGAGCATTAAAAAGCAAGTATAAGTTGCCTGGAAAATATGAGATAGAATGTGGTTAAAAAATAAATAAGTTTTTCATTTTTTTTTCTTAGCATTCTATAAAAAGTACAGTAATTGATTCACTATTTCTTAATAAGTAGTGGGTATTAAAAAATTATAGTCATTTTCAAAATATATATGACCATGGATTTTTAGCTTTAGGAACAGATGTGGACATTTCTCAAACCTTGATAATGTTCATTGTTAATTCAATTCTGTAAACTAAAGAGAAGTAGGTAGATGAATCTCAAAATTGACTGTTCGAAACTAATTTCATTTTCGTACCAATTAAGGTTCGATTCAATTTCTTGGATAAATTGAAAAGAGAATGCAAGTTGAATTGCATCTGAATCTGTCCCTGACATTGGTTTAATTATACTTTTATACTAAATCAAAGCTTTTTTTTTTTTTTTTGTTCATTTTGTATTTCATTAAAAACTTTGACATTTATGTACTTAAGTTTGGGAAATTTTCATTATTTACATAAATGTATTTTTCTAACAGTGGTATCTTGTGATCATTTGGGGGGGGGGGGATTGAGTAATAACCAGTTTTCTCATTAGAACTAATCTTCTCTAATTTTTGTCAACTATTAAACTGTTGTAGCCTGTTTTATCTGTTTAGGATTTTTGACTTCTAGTTAGTTTTTAGGACAATTCCAAAAGCTCTACTGATTGTAATTGTCACTGTCACCTTTATTAGTTACGACATTGACAGTACCACAATAACTAGCAATTGTTACTTACTTTTGTAATAGCGCCCGCTTGAAATACTAATGAACTTGGAATAAAATAACTTTTTTTTTTTTTCATAAGTGACACATATATTATGGTTGGGATACTATAATTTTTCTGTCACTTTAAGCCCTTTCAATCAGATTCTTTTTCTTAAATTTCTTGAGACCATCAATATGCATTACTCTTTAAAGTAGTTTACTAATGGTAATATTAGCCACTTATTAATTGTCAACCATTTTTTATAAAAATGGTTGATCCTTTTGTTTTTCTTCTATTCATTAATTATAATAGAATATGTGTCTTTCTTTTGTACTTGTTGAAATTTAAGGCAAACAATTGTCCATAAAATATTGAAAACTATGTCAAAAGGAAATGGTGTATTGTGTCATTTGGTGTTAGGTAATCAAATTTATATTTGTATTATGAAACGCATTTGCTTTAAATCAGAAACATTGAAATAGAATTATTTTGTAACCACTTTTTCAAATGTAAACAAATAAATTTGACTATTTTATACAAGTTGTTTAAATTTTCCTTGATAATTATGTAAATTTAGTATTGTTGCATAATTTGTATTTTTCAAAAGAATGAAATTAGAATTGATATTACTGATGTCATCACAAAAAACTTATATAAATCTATCTTCATTTATACATTATAAAATGATTTTGTAGAAATGTGGATGTGGTATAATCACTAATGAAAAAGTATTAGTACTCTTTACTTTATATTTATTTGGAGGCGGAGATTTTTTTTATTATTTTTTAATACTGGGTATGGCAGATATATATCCCTCATAATGGTTAGACATTAGCTAGAGGAAGACACCACTGCCACTAATGTCTTACCATTACATGGGAAGTATTTCTACCTCACACTGTACATAAAAATGGGTGAATGATGCTTAAATTTTGAAGTAATGTAGAATTACGTGTATATTAAATTCTGTTCATGTAATTGATTTTACAATGCAAAAATCTGTTATTAAAAATACTTTTCACAAAAGTTATCGGCCTTGCCTAAACCTATGTGATAAATGAACAAAAAGACAATTTTTAAAATGAGACGTCCTGCCCTGACCTGCTATAAAAGTTGAATTCAGGATATTTTTTATAGTTCTGTTATAACAAAGATGTTTCATTTTTGCTCTGTGTTACACTAGACTGACTGACTTAACTTTTTTTTATCAAAGCATTCATATTTGTGGCAACTTCAAAAATTTAACACAAAGAATGTTTTGTCCACTTGAACAAAACCAATGAAGAAAGATAATGCTGGGACTTCTCCATCACTTATGAAATGAGATTGTTGATAAGCCTACTTGTGTTCCCAATACGATAGGATATCATAACAAATTTCCTCAACCTTTTTCTTATATCTGGTCCTGAAAAATGCTTCTCTGAAATGTTACCTCCTCTGGTCTATTCAAATCGTTCACTTATCAGTGTTAAAGTTGATGTGAAACTAAAGGTATTGCCTGATAGGACAATGTTTTTCAGTACACCAAAGCTGATTGGGAGAGATTCAGATCTTTCATGGTGGAAACTTCTCTCTTAATATTCTTTGTATATAGATTATCCAGAACTGCTACCCTCATCTCTGAATAGGTCCTTGCAGGTATGGAAAGTTTTATGCCCCAGAAAAGCCAGCCAGCTTTAGTTAACTCAAGATTGTGCTACTGCCATATTTCCCTACAATCATTACTACAATATCTATCACAAGGAATTATGTAGTAGGTTCTTTCTGCATTCAGAACTGCACACAGTCATTGCAAGAGTTCTAGAAAATGCAAAGTCCACAAGAAGTCATGGCCAAGGTTGAAAGCAAACAACTTGGATCCCATGATTTCTGTAAAATCTCTAACCAAATTCTCAAGATAAAGCAAAGTGTTTGTGCCTATAATCACAAATGGCCCTGAGGTCTTTTCTTCCTTGTCAGATAAGGCAAATCTCTTCGTGATCTTTGCTTCCTTCTAATTCCATGTTAGATGACAAGGGTTATCCCCCCCTCCCCCTTAAAACACACACACACTCTCTCTCTTTTGGAACACAAACTTAGTAAGATTTCTATTGCAGCCTGGTAAGTTTCAGGATTTATCAAAGGCCTTGACCTTAAGGAGGTTACTAGTCTAGATAAAATCCCAGTGGTAGTTAAGAATATTAATCTTGAGTTAGCTTCAATTTTAGCAAAATTGTTCATCTGTTTAATATACTAGTTGAAAGAGAAATCCTTTTCAATTTTATTGTTCAATAATGTGAGTAAGCACTTGTTTCAGTCACAATATTGGCCCATCAGCTTCCTTATTGTTATCAACAAGTTTGTTGATTATCTCAAAGGTACCTCTTGAGTGACAAACTATCGATTTCAATCTGTTCAGTTCACTTCTGATAGCCTACCTGTCCTAACTCAGAATCAATTAGCCATTAGACAATACACCACAAGAACAATCAAATTAGATGTATGAAAGACCTTTGATAAAGGTATTGCTACACAAGCTCTTTGGCTATGGAATCACTAGAAAAGTTTTCTCAATTATCAAGTCTTTCCTAACAAGAATGTCCATGAAGGTAGTTGTTAATGACCAGTTCCCTGAAGTGCATGTGATCAATGCAGGCATCTCCCAAGATTCACTTTTTGGCTCAACTCTCTCTGCTTTATATTAAGTGATCTGCCCTAGAGTGTACTCTGATCTTTTGTTACTATCTATGCAGATGATACAATGGTGTATGGGTGGGTGCAACCACAAAAATTTAGATGATCATAACCAGTAGCATTCCTTCCTCACCAAGCACATTTTATTTATCTCCATGAACAGATATTTCCTCAAGGAGGTCCCTTGCCTTGAATGTCTATTAGGACTTAAGACCCTACTACCATGTCAAGTTAAACTCTCATATGATCCATTCCTTAGGATAGTTGTTTTCCTATATCTTTCCAGTAACTCCTTTTCTACTGTACCTTTACAAGAACCATATCTGGGATGAAGCTGCCTAGTTTTGATTGTCTAAAAGCATTTCTGCAACCTTGTGAGTAGGGAATTATTTTCCACCCTACAAATGAAATGTTGCAAGTCACTTGCTACTATATTGCTATCTCCATGGAAAATGTTCAGATGAAGTATATTACTTAGATCTACCAACTCTCAGCTGCAAAACTAAGACCTGCTATACCATGTTCACTGAGTGAAATGCTTCTCATTACATTTTTGATCCTTTGGTAAGAAGTTGTACTTTCACAGCTTTCCATGAACCACTTTATGGATGCTTTCCTGACTACTAAAATCTTAACCTATTCAAGTTTAGTGTTAACTTATCATTGCTACATATCCTTCTAAAGTGCACCTTTTACAGCTTCTAAATTGAGTTGGCCCTTGTATAATGTGACCATTAATTAAAATAAAAATCACCATTTTTATACTAGTATCCTACACAAAGAAACCAAATGATAATTTTTCTCTAAACAGCAAATAAGTTTTTGAAATTTCCTTCAGACAAAAGTATTATTTCAATCTTGTATTTTGTCTGAGATTTTTCTATAAATCAATAATAAATATTATTTAATGATAATGAACATTTATTTGCTAATATTCTTTAAAATCTCATGTTTGAATAGGATAGAATAATAATTGCATTTAAAGAGCAGCTTGAATTTGAAAATGCGCTTCTAAAATTTTTTTACTTAAATAATATAGTAAAAGAAATTGTCATAAATAATATGATCTTTTTATGTATGATTTTGGAAGACCAAATTTTTTTTATTTTAGCAAAGTTTTTTCTTTTTTCTTCCTACAATATTATGTATAATTTGAACCTAAATCACTTTGATGTGATTTGGGATCCTCTATGGGATTAGTGTCCATTTTCTATTATGATATTAGTTATCAAAAAATAAAAATTAAATAAAGTGAATTTATTTTATACACATCCCAATGAAAAGAATTTATATTTACATAGCAGTATTATTGGGTAATAAAGTGGTTTTGTAAAAATCTTACATCTCCTGCACCATTAGTTATTAAAAATAAATACTTCAAGGTTTATTAGAAGCTAAGATTATAATCTTTGCAAAATCTATTTTCTTAAATCCAAATGCAGATTTCTTTAAGCTTTCATTATTGAAGAGTTTAATCATCAGTATTTTGTCCAAAAAAAAAATTTGATTATAAAAATTACAACCATATTAAAGAATAAAATTTAAATATATAATTTTTTAAAAATAATTTTACTCCAATCAAGGTGATAAAGCCACTAAGATGCAAGCAGATACTGAGGAAACATTGAGGTGAAAGGACAATAATAGAACAGGGTTAAAAAAAAAAAAAAGGAAAGCAGGTAACAATTGATGTTGCCTTTTAACTTTTAAAGACTGTATTTAACAGGAAAGCAAAAAGCCAAAAGAGTTCCAGTCAAAGTGTGACAGAAACTATTAGAATGGAACTTAGTTATATCCACAACTTCAGCAATAAAATGAAGAGATCTAGCTGCCACTATAGGATTATGCTTAAATTATTAGAAATAAATAGAAACCTTCCTACCTATCATTAGATGTCACTAGAGAGCAACACACTGTGCCTTCTTGGTCTCACTCTCACAAATAGTGACTACATTTAATCCATAGCAGCATCTACTGCTATGAAGGTTAGTTCACTGTCAGGCCAGGAATTTTTTCTCATCAGAATCCATTTTGTACATTTATAAATCTACCAATCATTCAAGCATTGAATACTGTTGCCATATCTGGTCAGATGCTTCTGCTAGTCATCTTGTGTTTCTCACTAAAATCCAAAAGAGTATCTGCAATGTAATCAATCTTGCCTTCACAGACTGCTTTCTGTCACTTTCTCACTGACATGATGTGACTTTCCATTGTCTTTTCTACAAGTATTTTCAGGGTAAATGCTCTGATGAGCTTTTTACCCTGGTACCCTGACCACATGTATTTACCCCTGCTACTAGATTGGCATCAAGCTTCCACCCTTTTGCTGTAGAAATAGTTAAATATAACCTTCTCTTCTACTCTAACAGTTTCTTTTGTCACACTTCCCATTTGTGGAACTCCCTTTAATTTGATTGTAGTTATCAGAAGCAATCTCCAAAAGTTTAAATGCAACATCACCTGCCATATTCTATCTATTTGATTCCCATCCATCTCTTATCATTTCAATATTTTCTGTACATTTTTATTCTCTCACTGTAACTCCTGGCACACCAGCGGCATTTCTGCTTGGTGTGAAATGATTAAAAAAAAAAAAAAAAAAAAATGTGTAGTGAACATTATTATATTAACTGGAGAAGATAAATAATTCTCCAAAGACTTTATATTGTCAGTTGACCAGAATAATTTTAAAATTAAAGATTTTACAAAAAATAAATGAACAATAAAAGACACTGCAAATATTTTATTAGTTATTATTTCAAAGCAGTTGAAAAGTGACAATTGGTCAAAATACATTTTAATCAGCATTTAAGTTCTTTTTCTTCACAGTAAAATGGTTGGCTTGAAAGCTATAATATTGTTTTATGACTTCTTGACATTTGTTAATGTCTTGCCATGGGCGACTCATCCAATTTTCCAATCGGGTTTGATGTTCAAGCAAAAAATTAAAATCTTCCTTTGTGATGTCAGCTGAGAGAGCATTGTTGAAGACCGTATTGAAATCTGACTCGTAGCTAATAATATTTTGTACCTTCTTTGCCAAATGGTTACTGTGGCCACAATTCTCACAGTCATTTGACTGCTCTTCTTCTCCTTCGAGGCATCCAATGGCCATGTTACATTTATCACATTTAAAAGAGGGCGGACGATTCATGAGTTCTTCGTACATTGGCCAATCTTTCTCGCAGGCCTGACATTTACACTCAAAATAGTACTGTCGCCGTAGCTCACTTTTTCGCTTCTCTTTGTCCATTGTTGGGTAAATTATGCTATAACTGTCAACAATTTCTTCTCCTTTTTTTATTTTATGAATTGCCCTGACCACGCATTTATCTCCATAACTGTGCCTCACCACATTAGGGTCACAGGAGTGGTTGAACAAACTAAGCGTCGCATAGATCGCTGACCCAATCCCAATAGAATCGGAAGTGAGTAATTTCCCAGGCTCAATTAGAAACTCTGTAACTTCATGAGCATTGCAAGGTAGCATCTGAAGATGACGCAAAATATGGCCACCTATTTCAATGCGGTCAGTCTTGCTGCATTCTTCCTCAGATGGAAAATATTTTGTTTTCTCTAAGCATTTGAGCAGATACATAGCCATCACTGTCCGCCGAAACAGGTCTGGAAATTTCCTGTCATAAGTATGGTTGACTAAGTTGTACACTGCCCAGTAATCATGGGAGTTGTAAATACCGTTTTCATTAAATCCAATCAAGCAAGAGTTCTCCTCCTCCTCCTCCTCTTCATTTTTACCATCTGCGTGTGTCTCTTTAAACTCTTTAAGATATTTGAATGTAGCCTTAATAACCATCCTCAGAGCTAGATGTGCAATATCGGAATCCAATTCACTGACCAAAGGAAGAATTGGGCATTCAAAAGAGTGGTAGGTTTTCCATGATGCTTCCTGACACTTAAGGCTGCAATAAACAACATTTGAACATTCTGTACACGGAACAGGAACCTCAGCTCGTTGACAGCAAAAGTGACAGTGGCTAGTTAAATATTTTGAATTTACAACTGAACAGTATGGCTCTTCTACAACAAGAACCTCTCCAATTTTGATATCTTCTTTTGCAACCAAGTATCTTCCACTCTCTGGAGTATACTCCAAGGAAAATAAATCTGAAGCACATGGAAATTGCTCACTCTTTATGTTGGTAATTTCTGGAATTGGCTCGGTATAATTTGGACCTTTGGACAATTTTTCAGTTAAGTTGGTCTTGTTTTGACAACGTTCTAGCAAAGCATTAAGTTTCTTTTCCCTGGTTTCCAATTCTTGTTTTTTTAAGCCAGACTTGGCTAATTTGAAGATTGCCTTCTCAAAACTCTCGGCTGCATTCTCGTATAAGCCTAACTCGTAATAACACCTGCCTTGCCTTTCAAGGATTTTATGCTTGAGTTTTGCTGGGTAGCCATGTGACAGAGCAAGATCAATGTCTTTCAAGCAATTGTCAAATTTTTTTTCTTCTTTTGTAACAGCCGATCGATTGGCATAACCAAGAGCCAGTTCTTCACTTCCAGCCGGTGCTTTTAGAATGCTTTGGGTGAAGTAATCAAACGCTTCAGTGTAATTTTTTTGTTTGAACTCATCATTTCCCATCATTCGCATTTCTGTTGAGTCATCAGGGCATTTTGAGGATTCAGGCAAGTCTATAGTGATCACTTCATCTGTAAATGGAAGTTCGTATACAGCACTAATACGGTTTGCATCTGTAAGGGATTCTAAAAAGTTTTCTAGCCAAGAATCCCATTCGTCATTCTTTTGGAGCCTTGACATCAGCTCGTCACGCCACTGATCAATGTCCGACATCTTTAGGCAAGAATTAACCTGGAGGAAATGGAAGAAAAAAAAAAAGAATGGGGAAAAATTAAAATCACAAAAAGGAAAAATCGTAAAAGAGGATAACAAAATAAAATTTATCTATATCCAATTAGCTGAAATACCAACCTACATTGGGTAACCAGTCAAGTCTAATAACACTACAAGTGACATGTTTGGAATTAGTACTTTCTGCCACAAAAAAAAAAAATTGTGCTTAAATTTTGTCGACTTTTGAAATACCATAATTTTTATCTATTTAAAATAAACCCGTCCATTTTTTTTTTTTTTTTTAAGGAAGCTAAAAGCATGTAGTTTAACATACTTACACTTAACTGATGTTCACATATGGCTGGAAGTACCTTGTACTGAAGGCCTCGGTTATATTTTAGTACTTGTGATGAGCTGCTAAGACTGAGTCAAGTTATGCAAAACTTAGACATTGTAAATAACTAAAGTGATTGATATTTTTATTTATTAATCTGACAGATTTTATTACTGAAACATTATTTTTAGTGGATATTCATATTTGAGTAGAAGTTCTGTTTATTAAACAATACATTTTGTATGGATGTGTGTTGGAGTGCAGCAGATATCGGTTCAAAACAAGAAATGTGACAGCTGAGTTCCAATTCCATGTGAATTCGCTGCATTCCCTACTGTGCAAATACCCTTGGAAAAGGTATTAATCTGTTTCTTCTCCCTTCACATATGGGTTAAATAGTCTTCACCAACCTACATTGCCAAGTGTATGATATATTCCCTGAAATGATGGACATGAAAACAGTGGAGTCATCCATGGTGGGGTTCCTCAAACGAAAGTGGATAAATAAAAAACACCCTGATACAACTCAGATATTTTTTATACCAGCTTGAATATAAAAAAAAAAAATGCACTCTCTGGCAGGATTCAAATATGCATGCCTCTAAGTAGGAGAAATATTCATTAGATCCAATGTGCTTTAGATTAACTCATTCACAACAATACATCAATAATCAAGACTTGTTTATAAGGCACTTTTAAGTTTTGCTTTATAAACTAGAGCATCTACTCAAATATAGGTTTCCACTAAAATTAATGTCTCAGTAAGAAAACATTGTGTTTGTGCACACACACATAGATTTAATTCCTCACCAGTAACAACTGTTTCATACATGATCTAATCATCAGTCACATGTAATGATTGATTTATACATGAAACTCAGTTGTGCTACAAGTGAGAAACTAAATGTCTATATTATTAGTATAAGTTTTAGCATTTATTATACCTTGGTCGCTGTTTTATTAGCACCAATGCTCAATATGTGATTCTGCATATTTCTAAAGAATTAGTGAATTTGTTTTTAATCTGATATTTTTATTTTTTTAAACACTATTATAGTGAATATTTTGTATTTGAAATAGATGCTCCATTTTAAATGTTAGTAAAGAAAATGCATTTGCAGGCAAGGATAAAACCTGGCATAGCTGCTATAATAATGTTTGAAATAAAAATTATAAATATAGAATGCCTTCAAAAGTAGCTTCACATAATTTCTAATATCAAGGTAAAAAAAAAATATTATAACTCATAAATCTCTTATCTTTGGTATTAATTAAAATTGTTTATCATTCAAACTTTTTCAGTGACCTTTAAAAATAATCTATTTGTTAATATTTGTGTTATTGGATATTTACCATGAAACACAGAAAATATGTATTGTTTAATGAATTTGCTTTCTTAAAGCATCCGTTTTTATTTTTTTTATTTATTTTTTTTTTTTCAAATTTCATGTAGGATGATTGATTGGCTGAGAACTTTTCAGTAGCTCCTCACTATAAAAAAAAATTGTCTTACAGTGAATGATTACAAATGGTAATTGTTACTAGGAAAAATGTTTAAGAAAAAACATGAAGTGTTCCTTTTCCACATGAACAAATTTTTTTTCTTTTATATAACTTTTTCCTGCGTTGTGAAATAAATATGCATACCAAATTAACTTTGTCAAATTTACGCTTTTCAATTGTTTTTCAGATAATGTGAATATGCAATAAAAATTATAACATAGGCTTTTAGAGTTGCTGAGAGCCATTTTTGCCCACATCATGTAAAGATGTGGCACATAAAAGAATAATACAAAAAAACTTGATGACAAGATGATCTCAAATTTGAATGGGAAAGTCCTAATGAAAGACAAGAAACAAATGACGTAGCCCAAGTTAGAGTATATTTATAGATATAAGTATTTGGCTATTCATTGAAACTATTTTCTTCTAACCTTTACCAAACAGTTTTAATACTTCTTTACAATATGCTTTTTAAGGTAAGCCACATACTATACTGGTACTGAAAAATGTATCATTAACTTTGTTATAATATTTCAAAGTTTGTCTAATCTACTAAACAAAATGTAATTATACCAAATTTTTAATTTTCTATCCTGATTCTTAAATCATTAAATACTTTTTTCAAAGACTAATGTAACAACTGTGTTGTTTTTATTTATGCCTGCTAAGGCATGAAAACAACATATCTTGATCTGCAACAAATGTATTTACTTGCAATAACTTGTATTTTATTTTAGAGAGAGGATCAAATGTCTAATATTCACTATTCTAATGAACAAGGAGTTCAACATTAAAACAGGAATTTTGTTCAATCAAGTGAAAGTTAAAAAAGTAATGTAATGACCACAACACATTGATAAATAACGAGCCTTTTCTTAAGTGCTATTGTCTAAAATAAGCAAGTAACAACTCCCCACTATTTGCTTAGTGCTCTTGTAAATAAGCCTCTGCTAATTAGTGTCAGGACAGCATATGAGTCAGGCAATACATACACTGTCATTTTTGAATTTAGAAAGTTGAAACCTTGGCAGAATAATAACAGCATTGTAGAAAGAAACAAAGACAAATTGACCAACAAATCAATGATTTTTACAGGAAGAAACAAAATCAACTTCCAGAAGGAATTTGACCATGAGTGGCTGGTAAATAATTAGACTTTTCTAACAATCTGTATTGTGTTGTGTACACACACACACACACACAAAATTTTGACCTCATTTGTCCATTCAGCTTTAAGTTATGTCTTTACCTTAGTTCATATTGTGAAAGAGGAAGGAAAAAAACAGAAGCTTCTGACAATCTAAACTAATCACAGGGTTGTTGAAAGAGGAAATATTATTATTTAGACAATTTAACTTTAGACACTTCTTGTTAATCCATTCTTTAGCTTTCAGATTTTTTTCCATGTAAAGGAAGGAAAAAATGCTCTTCTTTTTTGAGGAGGGGTTTTCTTTTACAGAATGTTTTACGAGGGCTAAAATAGGGATACAAAGAAGTTGTTCAAACTAACAACTTTTCACAGGTTTATAGATAATAAAAAGTTCTGAAAATAATTTGGATATGGTTTCAGTTTTAGTTTCACTAAAATACTTTTAAGTTTTTGAAGTTATTTTTTTCTACTATAAATAATTAATGTTTATTCTAGAATTACAAAATTATGTACTCATCGATGTAATTGTTTGTGTGAACAAAAGAACAATCCAGACCTCTCATCCAGTGTTTCACTTTGCAGATATAGATGTCAGTATTCTGTTTACTTACTCATTTCCATGAAGACTGAATTTACTTGTCTTAATTTTTAAGTTTAACCTGTTAATTATCAGTCAACAGCAGATGTCCAAAAGCTGATTGGCTAGAAAGCATTTATTGAATTCTGCCAACAAATGTTCTCATTTTCACCCCTTAATACTGTCACATTCCCAGGTAGGAGCTTGAAAAATTAGTTATCCAAATACTTTTTGAGTGACTGATTATATATGAAACTTATTTACTAAGCTTAATTTACTTATGTAACAAAAGCAAATAAGGTTAGTAAGATCATGATGCATTAATTTTTCAAGTGGGTAGGACATCTCTTGAAAGTGTTATATTATTTTTTGTCTTTTTTTTTTTTTAAAACAATATATTGATTATTCTGTTATGAAGTATAACCTTTTGTGTTATGTCCCTATCACAATATGGATGATCATGGCTCTCTATAATATTCCGTTTCTTGTAGCTCTAAGCAATGTTTGAATATCACCCCACTTTGTCCTTATCATAAAATCCTTTTATACAAACTTATTAGGTAGGTTACTCAATTTTTTTCCTCTTGCTTCCAATATGTCCTGTGAGTATAAAATTATCCAAGATTTATCTGTAGCCAAGTGTTTATACTATTATTCATTACTAAATAATGAAAAGGTTTCAGTTTTCAAAAACTTTTAAGATTATTGGCAGTATAGAAAATCAACAGTAAAAGCAAATATTGGATCAATGCTCAAAATTGGAGTAGATAGACTAAACTATCGCCCGGTTCACACTCCACCCATGTCTATTGAACAGGTGAAGAGGCTCATCCCTTGTTTCCTGTTTTACAATCTTTTTACTCTTACGTAGCCCCCTGTGCATCAGTGGTGTTATCGCCTTGCTTGGGGTGATATGATTAACAAAAAAAATAATGTCCTGTTTTTTTTTAATTTTGAAAATGAAACATTGTACAAAATTATTTTTCTTTATAATTGTGCTGTCATTTATTTTACAAAATTCAAAAATATTAACTTTTCATAATTTATTGAAATGTAACAAAAATCTTTAACAAAAGCTGAAGAACTTCAAATAAGAAAATTTGAAGATCAACAAGCTACTTATCACTATTAAGACATTTAGCTGACCTATGAAACCAAAACAGTACTTTAATTTTATATCTTGTAATTTTTATAATTATGAGAATCAATAGATCAATCCAAGAGTTGTTTGGACAAATGAACTGATTTGTTTTTTGCACATTTTGCTTGCAGTATCCTTTAAGTACGAGTGTTTGTGTTATCTGGTTGTGAACAAAATTCAGAATTTTTACAGCAATTCTCATAATATTGGTTATTCCATTTTCAACATGTACACACCTGAAAGAGACTGTGTAGCCTCAAATGAAAAGAATAATTACTTTAAAAAAAAATAATTGTACCCTGCAGAAATTGCAACTATTCTAAATTTATCTGATTAGCTAGATTCCATTTCACAACATCTTGTCACTAAGAAATCAAAGAAAACAAAACAAAAAAACTAATTTTTTTTAAGGTTCTTTTTTCTTTGATATTTAATTTAGAAATCTTAAATTAAGGTCTTGAAATTAATAAAGATATTTCTGTTGTGTAGTTTTGTGTTCAATGATGCACTTTTTCAAAAAAAAAAAAAAGCACTGAATTACTAAAATTTTTACGTCTTGTCAACATTTGCATTAAACTAACACACATGAATCAGTTCACAAAATATTAAAAATAATATTAACAAAATACACTTCCCAGATAAAGATCAGTCATTTAAAATTTAAACAGTATTGATCCCGGTAACTTTAATGAAAATCAGGGGGTAAAACGGTTGAAACGGTGTGATAACAGACCGCATGTAAATAATAATAATAATAATAATAATACTTATCGCAATCAAGAAGTGTCAGTCAGTTAAAGTGCCATACGTGATACACGCTTGGGCGATCATGTCTCGAAAGAGACATGACTGACTGGGCAGGAGATTATCCAGTAGTAGGTTGCCATTGCTTTCTGCGGTAGACTGGTTGCCGACCAAGGCTATAGAACCCAATCTGTCCTGCTATTTAACCCATAACTGGAAGGAAGAGACGGATTTTCCCAAGGGTATTTGCGCGTAAGTGAATACAATGGATTCAACTGGAATTCGAACTCGGCTCCCCGGTTTCTCGTTCCGAGCCGATATCCATTGTACCACAACGCACATCCTCAAGAAGTGTAGTTACCAAATATGGAGCACCTAACTACTACTGCACTACACATTAATTTTTAGTACGTACCTGACAGAATAGAACTCTAAGAGCAAATTTATTCACTAAATTTAACCCGACTGTAACTGAATATTACATGTGCTCAAAAGAGGTTAAGAAGATTGTGTTGCGCTAATCTTCAAGGCTGAGGACTATTTCACACTACACAGTACTTACAGGCTTTTTCCAATAATATGAAAGTTTGTGTTTTTTTTTTTTTTACAGCTTTTATGAAAAAGTGTTGTAAAATTTTCATAAAAAACTAAAAGTAAATTTTATTTAATTAAAATTTACACACACAAAAAAGTAAAATTCATAAATACCCTTTTTGTTGTGGATCAAATGCTACTTTGGATTTACAATGGAGAGGGATAACCAGACTGACACCAAAAAAGTGTACTTGGAGATTTTTTTTGTCTAAAACTTTCTCTATCGATTCGTAATGAATGCTGTTAGAGCTTTTTTTTTATTCATATCAGAAGTTGCGTGAAATGAAATTTATGTGCAGAAATGAACAGTGATCGTCATTTTCAATTAAGCTTATTTTTTGAAAGATTGAATAAATAAAAAATTAAAATTTCGCTTCTGATAAGTTTCAAAGTCGAAGCAATCAGCAATTTACAAGAAAAACAAATAACCGTAATGCTATAAAAAGTTTTATTTTCTCACATATGAAACATTTAACTTCAACTGATCCAGAAAAGAAATTGAAAATTAGAGGCAGATTGCGGGGGGGGGGGGGGGGAATACGGTATCTCTTCAAATTTAAAAAACTTGATGTCAGTTTTTTTTTTCTCTAATATTTACCAACAAAACAGATTAGAAAAAAAAAATGTTTTGATTTTTTTTTTTATCGGGAAAAAGAATTTGTAAAAAGTAAAAAAAAAATAACCTTTTTCTTTAATTTTAAATACTTAAAAGAACAAAAACATCGTTAAAAAGAAAAATAAGAGTAAGACTCACTACTAAATAAAACTAAAAATTAAACATTGTACTAAGACAAGTGAAGTCTTAAGTCTGAAAGAAAGAAGAAAAATAAAGTTTTTTTTATTCATTACACTACAGATAGATTATTTAAAAAACAGTCTGAAACAGAAAACCCAATATTCATCCATCTGTTGTTTTTAGCATATGCCTTACTCTAAACAAACAAAAAAAGACATATTGAAAACTTAAAAAAACGAAATCCAAACTGTAGCTCTTTGTTGAGTCTTACCTTGATGGAATGCGATGGGTAAATAGATCTTAAGTTGCAAAATTCGGTGAAATAGCGCTTAAACTAAATTGTCGGCCGACATAAAACAACTATTTACACGATGCCTTTCAATTTTGCTGGCACGTGCTTGCTTTTGTGTGAATGAAGAGTGAAATAACAAAAACAAATAAATGGAATGAAGGGGGGGGCGTTAACAAGCATTGATACTGCCTCCCCTATTTTTTCTTTCTATCCTATAACCAAATAAAGAGATACCTTATCCTCTCACAACAGACAGAAAGCCTTTTCCTAATTCTTCTTCATCAGGCGACGTTAAAGAAACGGAAATGTGCAACTATAAAAGACGACAGTATGAGTAAAAAAAAATACTTTGTTTTTAAAAGTGATCATTCTAATTAACAAATCTGTTGAGTGTTGCTAAACTAATTTTTTTTAGTAGTGTTTAACTGTGTGAGTGATGCTAATTGTAATTTGCCGATAGGGTAATTATTATTATTAAAGTTGGGAACAGGCAACTTGCATGAAGGTTGGAGCGGATTTTTTGTTTTTGAGTGTTAGATCTGTATCTGTATGTTCGTTTTATTTACTTTAGAACTACCTAAAATTAAAACAAAATTTCTGATATTCTTCAAGTGGAAAAAAAAAAGGTTTTATTACTTCACGTCCGATACAAAAAATAATACAAACATGGAATTTATTTGTCAAAGACAGACCACCACGAAGTCATTTCAAATATTTTACAAGCAAATCATGAAATGGCTGACGCGTGATTAAAAATTCTATTACTGTGCATTTTGTTCACGTTTTTCAAACATTTTCAACCGAATAAATGAACCTAACAAAATTAAAGACGAATTGAAAATTAAGGAAAGAGTAGGCGTGGTTTGTGAGTCCAGCTTGTATGTATGTGGTGCAGTTCTAGTTCGATCCTTGGTTCGAATGAACTGCATTTCGATTGGATTTTTAATAAAACTGAAACTAAATTTTTGCAGTATTCAGTTAATCGCTTTGATCAACAATAAAATTTGAAATACATCCAAAAATTCCAAAGAATGTAATTTGTCATGAAATGTCCAAAGGAGAAAGAAGGAATTGGAGACAAAAATTAACCAAATAACCGGAGTGGAAACAAAAAAAAAAAATTATCACTGAAACATTTCATTCATAATTGCCTTTTTTCATCCGTCTGCAACATTCAAGTCAATCGATTTATTTTTTTAGTTATCCTCAACAAAATATTTTTAAGTCCCACTAAAAAGAACAATAATACTGAATACATTTTTGCGATTACATTTGAAAAAAAATTAACTTTATGCTAAAAGAAAAAAAGCAAAATTCGAGTTTAGCATATTGAGAAAAAAAAAATAGTTTCTCAAAAATTACATAGAAATCACGAAAAAAAATCTTATTTATCAAACGAAATGAGTAGGAAAACCTTATTTTCAATAAACCACACCACAAATTTCGAATTTAAAAACAAAAGTGACTTATAAGTCTATTCACAGAAGTGCAATGGTTAGAGCTCTGGATTGCGAAACAAAAATTTTTTTGTTGCACAAAGAATGACACGCTTACCTTGAAAAATCGGCATTAAATCTTGCCTGAAACTGAATATTAATAATAACAATCGACCTGTCAGTGGATAATTAATAAAAAAAAATAAGCGCAACAGACAAAACTTTTTTTGTAACAGAGTCACAAAGTATTGGAATGCACTACCGTCACACATAAAATTGGCAAAAACTCTTACGGAATTTAAAAGCCTTATTGAAAAGGATAAAACACTATTAAAATTAAAATATGAGTTTGATTAGAGATGGAAATAATTTATTTTCTCTCCATCTCGGCCATGCCACAACGCTAAGAGAGGGGAGAGGAGATTTAAGAAGGGACACACGAGAGGCCGCGACGCCTAGAAGTCCTAACCTAACTCTTGGGTACGAAAGAGTTGCTACTTTGTATTCTTCTTCAAACTTAAAAAACTTACCATAACAAAACTTTAGAACTCACTCGGGTTTTTGTTGCTACGATTTCATTTATTGCACAATTTAGTTCACGTTTACTGACGAGAAGAGCATGAAAATGAAAAGAGCAAGAATCAAGATGCACAATAAAAATTGATAAAAATTTGTTTTAGAATAATAATTACCAACAGCGGATTAACGTGACTATTGAGAATGAAAGATTATTTTGCGATAAGGTTCCGGTTTTTGCGTTTTTCTTTTTAAGTTACTTCTTTCTGTGGTGAATTAGGTTTCTGTAGTTTAAATTAAAAACTGTTTAATTCACGTGAAAAGTTTTTTTTTTATTCTAATTGTAAACGTGAAAATATTGTGAACGAATAGAATTTTTTTTTTTTTAATCCTCCCTCGTGTACACAAGGATGTGTAACACCTCTGATGTGAGAGAATCATTGGATAAACGTCCTTGTGGGCATAGCTCAGTGGCACAGCATGATTCTAAAAACCGAGGGACAGTGGATAAACTCCCCACCAAAATTAAACGAGAATCGGTTCGTACTCTTAGAGAAGACTGATATTTATTTAGGCAAAGCATCAGTAATAATCTACTAATCGGTGTTTGCACGAAAGGGAATTCTTCAACAAATAGTACATTTTTGACAGAGTATTGAATTTTCTTTTCGTTGCAAAAAAAAAAAAAAAAGTGTTTCTATTTTTTTTTTTTTTTTTTTTTGTTAAAAATAAAACCAGGCCAGGTTCAGTGGATAATACATTGAATTTTGGATTATAAAAGTTCAATTTCTTTTAATTGAAGGAAAAAAGTGAAAGTAAGTTTTGTTAAAAGTTTTAACAAAACTTTATTTGCTTCTTCAAATTTGCGAAGTAGAAGGAAAAAAGAAGACATTTTTTAAGCACATGAAGTTTTCTTTGCGAATCGCTGAAAAAAAAAAAAAAAAAAGTAATTTTAAGAAATTAAAAAAATTAAATTTTGTATTATGTTGAAGGAGTCCAAGTCATTTGTTTTTAAATAATTAATAGTAATAAAAAAGTAATGTACTTTTTTCATTTTTTTTTTTGTTTGTTTAAAAAGTAAAAAAAAAACTGATTTAATTTAACAACGTACGGTAAAACTACTTTTTTAAAAATTGATACGTGGAAGTTTATAAATATATAAAAGAAAGTGAATAAATAAAAAAACAAACAAAGAAAGCAGAAAGATAAAATAAAAATAACTGATCAATTGCACAATAAAAAAGTGAAAAGTCCTTACCTACACGACAAACAAGTAACGCTTCTATATTATTATTCGTGCCTAAAAAACTAAGTTTTTTTTTACTAAGTTTCCACACATTAAAGAGCAAGACGTAGGAAATTCTTTTTTTCAAGTTGTACGTAATTTAAATGCAACAAACAAAACATCGCCAGACCGCAACTGTGCACAGGAGTAATTTTAATTTAAACTTCAGGATGCTTCTCCCGTTGTCGTTAGGTCGACCATAGGCTGACTGAAGAAATCAAGCCTCTTCAGGCGTTTAGATTTTTTTAATACTTCTACTTGTAACTTACGAGAATGTTCATTCCTATCTAGTAAGTTCGTAGTTACTAAAGCACTCACAAAAAATACCTTTCTTTATCTTAATGATTTCATAACAGAACCCTACTATTATCTGCTTCTGTGTACCTAACTACCCGACAGTTCAAAATTACCCTCTCTCTCTCTCTCTCACACACACACACACACACGTTTTAAAACGACTCGTTTGTTTTCTTTCCTTTCATCAAAACAAATTATTTCTACGTATTTAAAAATAAGTTGTACTTGTATCCTTCGACTGGAGCAGCATTCGTGAGCGTCTTTTCCTCCTTAAGGCAATAAAAGGAAGAAAAATGTTTGAAAAATTCTGTCACCAATTTTTTGAGAAAGAGTTTCGGTAAAGATTTTAAAATTTAAATCATTTTTACAATTCTTAGAGTTAAGGTCCTAGCGAGGAAGCAATAAGGAAGTCTTTTAAATAGTAAATGTTCTTTTAAAAGAACCCAAAATCTTTAAAAAGACAGCTGAAATTCCTTGGGCACAAAGGAAGGAAGGCTTGGAAAACTTAACACTCACAAGGCACATTGAGTGAATGAGAGATAGGGGACGATAGCAAACCATTTTTACCTGATGAGCTTGTGAGAATGGTGGGCAGGATGAGGAGAAAACCTGCTAAAGGGCTATAAGAGATTGGAAGTTGGGGAGAACTGTGATCGCCTATGTTCTGAAGGAACACGGCACATAGAAGATTGTGTTTAAAGTAGGACACCAAACGTGTGCATGAGGGATCATTCCAGAAATTACTTAGTTTCCTCAGTACTTCCCTGTCGAGATAGCTCAGGAATTGGTCCAGACCCTGCCTATTTCAGTACAAAGGGAAGTGCTACCTAAAGTACAGCCAACTTAAAGTGAATTTTTATGCTTTTATTAGGCCCATCTTTTGTGGACGTGGATTTGTGGAATCCATCTGGCAAAGTTTTATTAAAAAAGCAGATACGACAATTTACCCCCCCGTATAACATGTGTGTGAAGAAAAAAATTCCAGTAACAATTTTTTAATCGCACGTAATAATATTAAAAGATTTGTTCAAACTAAACGCCAAAAGGATCAAACGGCTAATTTTAAGAATAGCTGTTGCTGATTGGCTATTAATAGTAGGCACGTGAGAACACGTTCAGCGCGCGAAATTTCAACAAGTGTTTGTGATCCACTTTTGCCTGTATTTAAATGAGAAAACCCAGCGAGAATTTCACTCTGGACAGGAAGCAGACGTCCATGCAAGTCACCATGTAGACATAAGCACAATCGCCCACTTCGTTCGCCGTGCAGATCGAAACTGAATCCTCAAGTGAGAAATGTACTTTGCAGCTCTATTTAACTCATACTTCATTTCTCACTCACACACTCATTTCAATTGATATTCACCACATAATATCGAAGAAACATTTATTAACAGATTAAATAACTTTTGCATTATTCGAAATGTTTTTAAAACAAAAAACCACACCATGTGGAAAATTTATTTTTATTTTATTCAACATTAATTTTCGTAAACATACAATTTTGCAACTTCTTTTCGTATGCTTATATAACCACTACGAATTTGTGTATATTAAATATTATCGTTTGTTGCCTTACAGAATTTTGTTGTATTTCTTTTGTTTCGTCAATGTACAAATTATAAATGTTTGTGGATCGGGTTGAACACGTTAGTAACTAGTAAGTAATCCCAAGTGAACAGCAATTATTTGATCACATAGATAACCACACATCCACTACATATTAAAGCAAGGTTCAGACCTGAGGAAATGTCCGAAACTATTTTGAATTACATACTAAGTTAAAAAAAACAAAAAAACAATAATAATAAAATCTTAAATAAAAATATGAGATGTTGAAAAATTCTTAATTTCACTAAAAATGAATACCAAAAAGAAAAATAATAAATATTTGGTCATTTAGCCAAAGTTAGAAGTGCGAGAACTTTTCAGCAAATTCAGATAAATTTATTGTTAACGCACAAAAATAACTGAAAGAAATATACACAAATTAAGTGGCAAATGATGGCCAATAACACGTATGTAAAAATAATCAATGCAAATGAAATATAACCTTTTACAATAAAAAACATAATACTGCATAAGGTCCTCAGAAAAGAAAACTACATATATCAAAAGTAGAAAATACTTCGCTGAATAGTTTTTGAAGAATTGATGCAATTATCGAAGCAAAGTTCGTGGTGCCGAAAAGAACAATCACACTAGCCGAAGATTTGTTTCCTTGATGTGATAGCAACTTTGATATTCATTTCAATTCTCGTCTGGTGGTTGTCAAATTTCTTCTGTATTGTTTTTCTTTCTGAACCAGAGCGACCCAGTTTTCAGCTTCAGATTTTCGTCGACTTTGAATTTAGATCGGAGACTCCCTTTTAATTATCTACAGGTAGGCTTCAAATTTACTTCTCAGAATTTGGAGGGAAACCTTTTGAATATTGGTTCTGGATTAAAACAAATGCAGCTGTTTTCCCACAAATCCAAATGTACCAAAAATATTTGTTAAATTATAAAATTAAGCAGGAGCCCAACGCAGCGTCCGCTTTCTTTCAGAAATGCAGACGATACACGCACAAGCAGCTTAAATTTCTTATACTGGTTCAAAATGAATCAGCAACCCAATTACATTATACTATATTGAATGTCACCAGAAACCACAAATGAGATGTAGAGGAATGGTGACACCAGCAGCGCAAAATACGCTAACTGAATAAATGAAGAATCCATTATGTACGATGGGAGTGCTGAAAAGTTCTTGGTCCAACCAAGAAAACCTTTTTAAAAATGCGTCTATATTGTTGGTCAGATATGGAGAGAGTGGGGTCAGACCATAAATATTTTCAATACCTTCAGTTAAGCAGAAAAAGAAAGAGTTTACAGACAGTATATACTTTTAATGCTGTGGTGGTTAAAGGTGAATATGTAGTAACGCAACACACACACACAAACACATTAATTTAAATGTTTTCTTCTTTTATTGTAATTGTATACTTTTGTTAGTTAATACACTGCTGTTTGTTTTATATATTGTTTTGTGTTATTCATTTACTTATTTATTCATTTATTTATTTATTTAGTAATATATTTTATTACTCGGACTCACATTCAAGTCCGCAATAATTGTTATGAGAAAAAATATAGCAGGAGACACATGTTTTCTACATAAACATATTAACATTCCATCAACAGACACACCTTTTTTTACAGGCACAAAGATTAAGCATTACCTAACCTTTTATTATCAACTTCATTCACTTGGTAACCTTTTGACAGCAATAAGTTTTATATCTGAAGATTAGTCATAAAAAACACCAAAACTTATTTACTCTTTTGACAAACTATATCAGATACCACATTCATAAAGTCTTGAATAAAATCAGTCATTATCTAAAAAGAAGCTGCTATTGTTATTTTTCATTTAAAATAACTACCAGCAAATTAATATAATAAGAACACAATTGACCAGGGAAATGAAGTGACCAATATACTTAAATATTTTAAAATTCTTCTTTTGACATTCTGAAATGATACATATCTACCATATGTGAAGATACTGTAAATATTCATGATCTGACCCCACTCTCCCCATATCTGACCAACAATATAGGCGTTTTTACAAAAGGGTTTCTTGGTTGGACCAAGAACTTTTCAGCACTCCTTTCGTACATATTATTAACGGATTCTTCATTCATTCATTTATTCAATAAGTGCAAATTTTGCGCCGCTGATGTCACCATTCCTCTCCAATTCACAATTATTGTGGTTTATGGTGACATTCAAGGCAGAATAATGGGTTGCTGGTTCATTTTGCATCGGTATAAGAAATTTAAGCTGCTTGAGCGTGTATCGTTTGCTTTTCTGAGAGAAAGCAGACGCTTCGTTGGGCTTCTACATTAAAATCGGTTTTGGCAAATCGGTTTCGGTTTTAGTAATCATCATATGAAAACCGATTTTAACCAGTTTTATAAAATACGTTTCGAGCCCTAGCTACACGCTTTGACTTCTTAAAGTTGTAATCTTCTCTTGCCAAGTGATGTGATTTCCTTTTCGCAATTCGCGACAACAAGAAAGTTATCTTACAGTTGTAAAAAATCAACATTGAGTTGATGAAGTTGACTGTGTTTTTTAACCGAAAAAATCATTCATGCCTTTATTTGGTGAGTAACACAATTGTTGAATAACCATTGCCTTTTGGTTTGTGACCATTTAGTCAATCGAATAAATGTCCATATGCGGCATGGGATTAAAAATGTGGATGAGTTGGATAAAATATTCGACCTCTTCAGTTTGCAACCTCCAACTGTCAGGGACATGAAAAAAGGAGTCTTCAGTCCTCGAGGTCTGTAATCCAACTTAACTATTCGTATACGAGTTAGTCTCTTCGTTAAGCAATCTCCTAATTTGGCGATAACATGAAAAGGAGTCTTCATCTTTCAGACTCCACAAGTTCAACCATATTTCTTGCTCGGAAAAAATACAGTTTGTTTGTTGTTGTTTTTTTTTTGTTTTTTTTTTTAATGATATCACCCCGAGCAAGGCGGTAACGCCACTGATGTGCAGGGGGCTACGTAAGAGTGAAAAGATTAGAAGAGAGAAAGCCAGAAACCACATCCTAAACAGGGAACAAGGAATGAGCCTCTTCACCTGTTCAATAGACGTGGGTGGAGTGTGAACCGGGCGATAGTTTAGTCTATCTACTACAATTGTTGGACTGCGAATTGTGAGAGATGTCGATTTTTAATGTTTGTAATTTCCGTTTTCCGTGAAACATTTTTCTCTATTGTTTTCCTTTAAAGAAATATTGTCGTAACTGCAGTCATTCAGCCTTTAACTAGCTGAGCGATGTCTGTTTCAGTGAAGTAACTCTGAACAGAAGCGAAAATCTTGAGAGAAAGAAAGAGCATTGCTTACAATCAAAGCAACTAGCGTTCATATGGAAAGAGCTTTTTCAATTAACGGACTATTCAACACAAAAATTAGAACAAATTTGTCTGGTATCACTCAATGCATTGAATTTTTTGAAAGATCATTTCCATAGGAAAGTGAATCATCAAGCAAGTCATTAAAACTTCATTGATTCTTAAAAACACAAGGACGAATGATTTAAGTAAATCTTGAATTTATCTTTTATTTATTTTATTACCTGTTTTTCGAGACATTCATCCATACATATGCATGAAATAAATGATATCATGTTTGTTTTGAATCTTTTTTTTCATCAAAAACTGGGTGGTCTAAACATTTAAAACTCGCTTAGTTTTATTTTTAGTTTTTTACATTTTTTATTTTGTTTTGGTAACTAACATTTTAATTCGCTTATTTCTTAGCATAGATTTTTTATTATAATGTACAGGAAGTAATTCCTGTTTTGTTAATTTTTACACCCTCGCACACTCTATGTTTAAAAAAGGCGTATAAAAAAGTAATAAGACAATTAATGAAAGGTAAACAGAAATAAAGACGCTGCTTTAAAAAATTCGAATGATATAGTTTTATTTGTGCTTTTTTTTTTTTTGTATTTTTTTAACATTGAATGTACGGTGAATACGAAATAAAAATAAATCTTTTTTTCTTCAATATTTTCAAATTCGCGAGCCTGTGCGTAATTTATTTTGACCAATAAATAAAGTGATTGGCTCCAGGCTAAAGAAAAAAACTAAAGCAAAATTTATCGAGCCTATGTGAAAATTTATTTTGACCAATAGAAAAAAGAGGGCGGCTTACGAACTGAGAAAAAGTAACAAGTTGATGTCAAATCGCTTTTTGATATAAATAACCAGAGAAAATTGAATGAAACCAGAGAAGAGAGAGAGAGAAAAGTAGAGTCCCACGCGTCTGTATAACGATATCAAATTACAGCCTTTAATGATAGTTGTGAAATTTTAAACTGTGTTCAATTCTTAAGCTAAGTACGTTAAAATATATCTTTTTTTTTTTCTTGTTGAATACAACCGTATAACTTTTATGTGAGAAACAAACTCTCTCAATTTGTTTAAAGCATTTTGGAATATTACTTCGTATCTTATGATTTAATATTGTAGCGGATACCCCGGTATCCGCTAACGAATATTTATTATTTGAGATTCGATTCGGCGTAAGATGGCATAGGAAATAAGAAACAACACCAGAGTAAACAACGATAAAACATGTATTAACAATATTGGTTGAAAAAGGGCACGCAATGCATTAAGAAAACAGAAGTTACTCTCCATTGATTGAAGTAACTTGTTGAATGAAAGTTATTCATTGAAGAAGGAATAATGTACATATTTGAGTTGTTGAGTTGAAATCCCACTTGAGTTTGAAAAGGGAAAAGTGTGTGTGTGTGTGTGTGTGCGCGCGCATGCTTGTATGTGGGAAATAAAAATTGCGCCACTAATTGCAATCAGTGCGGTGTGTGCGAGCGAGAATTAAACCAATATCCCTCTGCCATAAAGGATAGCAGGGGGATTCGCTCGAGTTGGGAAACTGCTGCACATTTGCCTCTGCTATCGCCGACGGAAAGTGGGGCCCAACTGCCAATAGACACGTGTGTGGCTCCTTCTTAACCACGACAAAATGCGCGGGAAAGTAAGGATATCACGTGAAAGCTAAATAAAAGCCGCGTGTCTCAAAGTTGAGAACACGCTTGACAGAAGTAAGCGTAGGTGTAATAATGAATATGAAAATGCATGAATGTGTATGTGAATGTGTATGTATGAACACCATAATATGAACATTTCCTCTTCTTGACAATTCATCGAAACTACGAACTTTTAATGTTCGGTTCAGTCAGTTAAGTGCCATACGTGATACACGCTTGGGCGATCATGTCTCGAAAGAGACATGAGTAACTCCACACACATATTGTTTACATTTAAAATTATATTCAATTGAAAGAACCAAACAAATTGTTATAATAACAATAATAACGTGTATTTTCAACAAATCAAAAGTGGATGAAGATTGAATCAATGTTGTAAGCAATGTTTGAGTGAATAAAAATGTTCATTTGAAAAGTTCACAATTTGAGATAAATAGAAATTGTAATGAACAAAAGTAGAGTTGTCTCGCTTAGACAATATTTAAATATTCTGCTGAAATGTTAAATAGATTACTTAGATATACAATGCAGAAAAGTAATTAGTAAGAGATTTTTGTGTGAATGTTTAAGAATGTAAATGACAGAAATTAGGATTAAAAAGTTCTGTGAATATTCCAATAAATGGAATGACGAAAAGTTTGTCGAAGAATACAGCTTGGCAAACGTGAGTGAGCGAGTGAGTGAATTCTTTCTGATGGCCGTTAAAGAAAGAGGTGACGTAAGAATAATGAGGTAACGTGTTATTCGTTGCGAAACAAAATAAAGAATTTCTTTTACAAGGTTAAACATTTGAAGTTGTCACTAGCGTGTTTCGGGAAAAGTAATCAAATATTAAAAAGGTTCATAGATCGATGATGAATAGTTCTTTGAAATTCTGCTGTTCTCATTCGAGGCTGATAATGTATCGGCGTATAATTTAACATCGGCGTTATTCCAACACATGGGACTCTAAGGTTTGATGAATAGTCAGGGCGTATAATTTAACATCGGCGTTAGTACCAACACATGGGACTCTAAGGTTTGATGAATAGTCAGGGCGTATAATTTAACATCAGCGGTGTTAACACATGGGACTCTAAGGTTTGATGAATAGTCAGGGCGTATAATTTAACATCGGCGTTATTCCAACACATGGGGGACTCTAAGGTTGATGAATAGTCAGGGCGTATAATTTAACATCGGCGTTATTCCAACACATAGGACTCCAAGGTTTGATGAATAGTCAGGGCGTATAATTTAACATCGGCGTTATTCCAACACATGGGACTCTAAGGTTTGATGAATAGTCAGGGCGTATAATTTAACATCGGCGTTATTCCAACACATGGGACTCTAAGGTTTGATGAATAATCAGGGCGTATAATTTAACATCGGCGTTATTCCAACACATGGGACTCTAAGGTTTGATGAATAGTCAGGGCGTATAATTTAACATCGGCGTTATTCCAACGCTGGGACTTAAGGTTTGATGAATAGTCGGGGCGTATAATTTAACATCGGCGTTATTCCAACACATGGGACTCTAAGGTTTGATGAATAGTCAGGGCGTATAATTTAACATCGGCGTTATTCCAACACACGCTTGGGACTCTAAGGTTTGATGAATAGTCAGGGGGCGTATAATTTAACATCGGCGTTATTCCAACACATGGGACTCTAAGGTTTGATGAATAGTCAGGGCGTATAATTTAACATCGACGTTATTCCAACACATGGGACTCTAAGGTTTGATGAATAGTCAGGGCGTATAATTTAACATCGGCGTTATTCCAACATGGGACTCTAAGGTTTGATGAATAGTCAGGGCGTATAATTTAACATCGGCGTTATTCCAACATGGGACTCTAAGGTTTGATGAATAGTCAGGGCGTATAATTTAACATCAGCGTTATTCCAACACATGGGACTCTGGGTTTGATGAGTAGTCAGGGCGTATAATTTAACATCGGCGTTATTCCAACATGGGACTCTAAGGTTTGATGAATAGTCAGGGCTTATAATTTAACATCCAGTATATTCCAACACATGGGACTCTAAGGTTTGATGAATAGTCAGGGCGTATAATTTAACATCGGCGTTATTCCAACACATGGGACTCTAAGGTTTGATGAAAATAGTCAGGGCGTATAATTTAACATCGGCGTTATTCCAACACATGGGACTCTGAGTTTGATGAATAGTCAGGGCGTATAATTTAACATCGGCGTTATTCCAACACATGGGACTCTAAGGTTTGATGAATAGATCAGGGCGTATAATTTAACATCGGCGTTATTCCAACACATGGGACTCTAAGGTTTAGTGAATAGTACAGGGCACATTAATTTAACGTAAACGTTAATTTCAACACACTGGACTCTAGGTTTGATGAATAGTCAGGGCGTATAATTTAACATCGGCGTTATTCCAACGCTGGGACTCTAAGGTTTGATGAATAGTCAGGGCGTATAATTTAACATCGGCGTTATTCCAACACATGGGACTCTAAGGTTTGATGAATAGTCAGGGCGTATAATTTAACATCGGCGTTATTCCAACACATGGGACTCTAAGGTTTGATGAATAGTCAGGGCGTATAATTTAACATCGGCGTTATTCCAACACATGGGACTCTAAGGTTTGATGAATAGTCAGGGCGTATAATTTAACATCGGCGTTATTCCAACACATGGGACTCTAAGGTTTGATGAATAGTCAAGACGTGTATTCAGCATCGGCGTTATTCCAACACATGGGACTCTAAGGTTTGATGAATAGTCAGGGCGTATAATTTAACATCGGCGTTATTCCAACACATGGGACTCTAGGTTTTGATGAATAGTCAGGGCGTATAATTTAACATCGGCGTTATTCCAACACATGGGACTCTAAGGTTTGATGAATAGTCAGGGCGTATAATTTAACATCGGCGTTATTCCAACACATGGGACTCTAAGGTTTGATGAATAATCAGGGCGTATAATTTAACATCGGCGTTATTCCAACACATGGGACTCTAAGGTTTGATGAATAGTGGAGCGTATAATTTAACATCGGCGTTATTCCAACACATGGGACTCTAAGGTTTGATGAATAGTCAGGGCGTATAATTTAACATCGGCGTTATTCCAACACATGGGACTCTAAGGTTTGATGAATAGTCAGGGCGTATAATTTAACATCGGCGTTATTCCAACACATGGGACTCTAAGGTTTGATGAATAGTCAGGGCGTATAATTTAACATCGGCGTTATTCCAACACATGGGACTCTAAGGTTTGATGAATAGTCAGGGCGTATAATTTAACATCGGCGTTATTCCAACACATGGGACTCTAAGGTTTGATGAATAGTCAGGGCGTATAATTTAACATCGGCGTTATTCCAACACATGGGACTCTAAGGTTTGATGAATAGTCAGGGCGTATAATTTAACATCGGCGTTATTCCAACACATGGGACTCTAAGGTTTGATGAATAGTCAGGAGAGAAAATGTGAATATTCAGTGGTCATTCACGAAGTAGTATTCAAAAAGCGTAAAGCAAGTTAACAGATTTGATTTCACATAAAGTTATACGATTCAAAATGAATAAAAACGGTATATTTTAAGGTTTCACATGAAAGTATTACTTTGGAATTCAAGATAAAGAGAATTTATTTTTAGGTACTTAGCTTCAACAGTAGAAAGAGTCTTCGCAGTCAACGGTTGTCATTAGATGCTAATAATATATTAGCGTGAAATGGACATCGGAGAAGCGTAGATTTTGCTTTCTTTTTCTTTGGCGTTGACTGACTTTCTTGTCGGAATTATTAAACTGGGTGAAATGGATTCTGTTAGAAGCATTCAAGTTAGCGCCGCATGGCGAAAGAAGTGGGTGATTGCTGTTACATTACATAACGGATGTACGAAGGCATCTGCTTCCGAGCAGAACTGAAATCGTTGGTTGGTTTTCTTGGTTAAATAGTAACAGAAGTGGATCAGATCGTCATTTTTTACACCCTCTAGGATCGTGCAGATCAGACACAGGTTGTTCTGAATTGTTCGTCCCTTTACAGCACAAGTCTGCTCAGAATCCCAACAGAATCTTGATAATTGACTCCAAACGGTCTGTCAGGATCTTGGCCAAAACCTTTAACTCTGTTTAGCAGTTATGGGCCTGTAATTATCTCAATCCTGCCCACCATACTTGTTCTTTTTCAAAATGACCACACTTCTTCTGGAACCAGTTTTTGAACGACAGTTAAAATCGTGCAGCAGCCTTAAACCATCAACTTCCAGAGACTTGCTACTGCCGGCCCTCTTCAATGCCAAGTAAAATTCGCCCTCTGTGATCTCCTTGCAGCTGGTCACTTCAGTCGGCGAAAGCCGAGGAAAGCCAGTCAAATAGCTGCGAAACTCTTTAACACAGAGACCAGGCTCCTTGATATACTGGCCTTCGAAATGCCACCGAAACGATTCGCACATGTCCTTTGTCGACCTCAAAGTACGCCTCTTCAGAGTATCGACCTCCTAAATGTAATGATCAGAACCTCAAAGAATCTCTTTCTTGTGCAATTCTGCACCTATGTTACGGCTTTGTTATACATCATGTTTAATCTATGTCTAATTACCTGATCCTGGTTGTGCTCGCTAGCCGTTTGCACCAGAGCCTGCCAAGCTAAATCTACCTCTATAGAATACCCACTAGCCTCTGCTAGAGACAGACTATTCTTGAGAGTCTTCACCTTTTTAGGTTTATCTAGCGCGAGTCCTTGGCTATATTCATTGGTAGGGAAAGACCTAACCCTATCCTTAAGCCTCTCCCACCACTTATTCCCAATAACCGGCCCACAAGATCCCGCTTGACTAATCTAGTTAGCTGTTGCCGGAAGTCCAGCCTGTCCAGATAAGACGGATTGAACTTCCATTGTCCCCTTATTCTAGGCTCAGCACTTAACGCGATCCGGGCATAAACAAGGCTGTGGTCCGAATAGCCTGACCAGTGGAACATGGAGCAATCTAGCAAATCTAGATCGACCATTCTCATTAACATTCTATCCAAGTAGCTGGCGACCCGGGTAGATGGCCACTTAAGACACATCTTCCGCCCTGGGTGATTGATGAGACCAAACTCGTCCATCAGATCAACCCTGCCCCTTGTCTATTTTGGGATCCAGAGTGACATTCCAAACTTCATTAAGATTAAGCTAGACGAATCCACCAGGAACGGCTCTAACCGACGGAAATAGGAGGCACGCTCCGTCTCCGATTTCTCGTTCCGAACCGATATCCACTGCACCACAACGCACACCCCAAAGGTAAACCAGCTAAATAGCCGATGAAATGAGCAGATTTAAAACCAGAAACCTTGGTAAAAAGATGGTTGTAGTCAAGAAATTGTTCACATATACCTTTATTTGTAGACAAACGTCGTCCTTCTATGTTTCACTGAAAATTTGCTAAACCGTAACACTTCGACGTTCTGCAAGTAATTCTGCTGACACAATCGTTGCTTCGGCAGGCATTTTGTATTTGTCTCTAACTACCAGAGTTTGTTAAGTAAAAAAAGAGGCTAGCTCAATCTTTGCTATAGCCACTGTGCCTTGTGGGAGAATGAAAATAAAATAATAACAAAAATAAAGAATTTAATTTTCTCATCATGCAAAAGGAAACCAAAAATGGCCATGTTTGAATTTTATGACTCCACCTCAGGGAAGGAAATGATCGTTCTCTTCTCACTTCCCAACCATTGAGTTCGGACGTGTTTGGTAGCCGTCTCAACGAAAGGAAGATTTGGCCACCCACACTCAACGTCCGGCTGACTTGAGCTCGACCAGACTTTATAACTTCGCATCTTTGTACCCACGGGCGTCAGTAAACATTGGTGATCCATTTCCTACTCAAGTCTTCGTTTTATTTTGTTTATTGCGGTCCACTGACATTCAACTGTTAGCAACACGAAGTCAAATACACCCCTGCACAATTGGTGACCACGACGTGATATGAACAAGCACAATTTCAGGCATTTTTGAACCGAGAGCCAGTAAAAAAGGTAAGTCAACCAACTTTTCTATCTACCATACCACGCACGTGGACACGCAAAAATTCAACAAAAATAATGTACTCTTAGAAATCCGTGATTAAACCTGATGTAGAGAGCAAAATCACAAATTTCAAAACTCTACACAACTTACAACTAATTGGACAATATTGTCACCATGTCAGCAAAAAATAAAATTTTAACACTTGCAAAAAAAAAGTCCTAATCGCCATTACAATTACTACTCCGACTACTACGGTCTTAGAGGCGAGAATCACTCTCTTCATCTTTACTGCTACTTAAACCTTCATCACCGCAACTTAATAGGCTATGCTGGAAATGAAATATTTCAATAATCCAGTATTTTATCTGTTAAAAAAGAATTTAAATGTTCCCAACGTTTCTACTGGTGCTTCAGTAACAATACTACCTAGTAAATATGCCAACGGGCCCTGCCTAAATCCAACACCCGTCCGCCTATCTCTAGCGAATGGACAAGATATCCAATGTTATGAAGAAGCGTCTATTGACATAGACTTTCCAGGACTTCGCTTCTCGTATAGATGAACTGTAGTAGAATCTGACACTGTCAACCCACTTTTGGGCGCTGACTTTCTGCGACACTATTAGCTGCTAGTGAACTGTAAAGTTAGGAGGCTGGTGGACCCAAATATTACTTACGGGTAAGCACATTAAGAGACCCATACTCTAGATATCATTCAATAACAGTTATACTCTTCCAGAAATTGAACGCCCCTTGTTCCAGGACCCGCCAAAACTACTTACACCAAGAATGAAGGCACCTGCTCCAGCGCTGTTAAATGTCAATAGATACAGGTGATAGTTTACCCATCTATGTTGAAGTGAAAGAAATATCTGAATAAAAAAAACTACAGCTGCTAAAGACGAATTTACAACGCTACTCCAAGCGGGAAGCATAAGATAGTCAAACTCTCTCTGGTCATCGTCCCTTGACATGGTGCCAAAATCCAGACCTGGACAATGGCCTGTGGAGACTGCAAGAATTTAAATATGTTAACAAAACCTGACCGATAACCAGTTCCAAATATCAACAGTTTTTCTAAATTAGGTAAGAAAAATATATTTTCCAAAACTGACCTACATGTCTATGAGACAAGAAGATTAGATAAAACAAGTGGCAACACCGAATGGCCTCTTTTAATATGTCTATATGCCTTTTGGCCTACGAAATGCTACAGCTACATTTAAAAGATTTATGGACAATATATTTCTCCTGGTGTCAACTGTGTTTTCTCCGAAACAGAAGTAACAACTTTCCAAGAATTTAGAAAAAAGCTATATCGATTTTATAAGAAAATAATCTAAAAATCTCACTGGACCAGTGCCAATTTTTCAAAAAGGAACTTGAATTTATGGGCCATCATATTAGTCCATAAGGCCTAACCACCACAAAAATGAATTCCCGGAATCAACTGATTCAAAATCACTTCGGCGTTTGACTTTTATATGAAAAATGTTCCATGGTCAGCAGACATTCTTCTTCCACTGACTGAACTGACAAAGAAGCACACGCAGAGCAAAAACCATAAGGCAGAAAGGAAGCAACCTTCTTATTTGGTTGCTGCCCACGAACTGTAGAAATGACTAGCGCTTGTATCACTGTGTGCAGTGACGTCAAGAAGCAATGTCATGTGACTCATGAGACTTCCCTCGACCAAAGAGAGATAAGCGCCTTCTGTATCATAACAAAACTAAAATATTATTTAATTAGAAAAGCTTATAATTGCTTTTATGTATAAAATATATTATGTTTTATGTTTTATATATATTGTTTTCATTTCTTTTAAATTGTAATTAGAATTATTTATAAACTTTTGAAATTCTGTATTAATTTGTACCGGTCAAGTGATATTGTCATAAAGTAAAAACTGTATTTACTAATCAGAAATGGAGAAGCTTATTACAAACTCTTACTAGTATTTTGATTTTGTGTGTGTGTGTATAAAGGTTGTAAATACGGACGTACACCGTTTTTCTGTGGGTACGAATGTTAAACATTGATATTTAAAATTTATTAGTAGTTTTCTAAGATTATCTCAACTACTGTTTTTGAAAGCAAAATACCTAAAGTTAAATAAAAAAATAGAATGGTTAAAATATTTTAAAACTTTTAGTATTACTGAATAATTAAAAAAAAGTTATAAAAATGTCTTTAACGTTGTATTCGTCATGTAATTTTATTACACTTATCTCCTCCCTTAGATAAATTAACCGAACATCAGTCATTCAACACCTCATTAAAAACATCCATCTCAATGTTGAAATTGTTATTTTGTGGTATTTTAAACTAAAAGTAGTTGATATTTTTTATCCTGATGTTCACCATGTACAAAGTCTAAGGGTCACTCGAGGTAAAGCATTGCAGAGTAAGAAGCACGGTTTATGTCTGGAAGATAACGGTTGACCCTAGACTTGAACAGACCAGATTGAAACGATCGGGAAAGCATACTTTAGAAAGTCGGTTTCACCTCACAGTGGTTCGTAGGAAGAATCTGCTCGAGTGGAACTTATATCTCGTGAATGGAATATGAAGGGAATGAGAGTGATTCGTTGCAATGTGCGTGACATGGGAGGTTTTAGCCGTGAAATTTAGAAGTAGTAGAATTAAGGGATGTTGTTCGTCTGAGCGCTTTCCGTGGAAATAGCAAGAGTGAGAGGCGTGCGATGTTTTCGTCTGTGAGAAAGAGTTGACTAGGAAGTGAAAAAGGGTCAGGTCCATATAGGGCAGCAGGAATCTATTTTCAGCCTCACACTCCACCCACGTCTTTTGAACAGGTGAAGAGGCCCATCCCTCGTTCTCTGTTTAGGATGTGGTTCCAAGCTATTTTTCTCCAATCTTCTTTCACTTTTTTCTCTCTCCCTCTTTCTCTCTCTCTCTCTTTTTTCTCAATTGGAGTAGATAGACTAAACTATCACCCGGTTCAGACTCCACCCACGTCTTTTGAACAGGTGAAAAGGCTCATCCCTCGTTCCCTGTTTAGGATGTGGTTCCCGGCTTTTTTTTTTCTCCAATCTTCTCTCTCTCTCTCTCTCTCTCTCTCTCTCTCTCTCTCTCTCTCTCTTTTCTCAATTGGAGTAGACAGACTTAACTATCGCTCGGTTCACACCCCACCCATATCTATCGAATGGGTGAAGAGGCTCATCCCTTGTTTCCTGTTTAGGATGTGGTTCCCGGCTTTCTTTTTTTCTCCAATCTTCTTTCACTTTTCTTTCTGTCTCTTTTTTCTCAATTGGAGTAGATAGACTAAACTATCGCCCGGTTCACACTCCACCCACGTCTATCGAACGGGTGAAGAGGCTCATCCCTTGTTTCCTGTTTAAGATGTGGTTCCCGGCTTTCTTTCTTTTTTTTTCTCCAATCTTCTTTCACTTTTTTCTCTCTCTTTTTTTTTCCCCCTCAATTGGCGTAGATAGACTAAACTATCACCCGGTTTACACTCCACCCATATCTATTGAACGGGTGAAGAGGCTCATCCCTTGTTCCCTGTTTAAGATGTGGTTTCTGACTTTCTCTTTTCCGATCATTTTACTCTTAAGTAGCCCCATGCGCATCAGTGGCGTCACCGACTTGCTTGGGGTGATATGATTAAAAAAAAATCTGGCTGTTGTAAAGGTTGATGGTAGCGGAATGACCTATACTGGGGCGGTACAGGGAACCGTGTAAGAATTGTTTGGGTTAGAATGAAGATTTATTTCAGGTTATTACTTTCTACACTTTCCGACGCTTGATTTCATTTGGTCGTCCCCTTCTGGGAAGCAGCAGGCGCTTAGAGCCAATGGTAGAGCTGTTTTCAGCGTATCCTCGCTGCTGACCAATCACAGGGCACGTAACTTGAAGAGAGAACAGGAAGATTTTCCCCGAGGGATTTGCACCGGCAGGCGAACAGCAGCAGTTGGCAGCAGTTGGCAGAACTGGGCTCAGAGGCGGAGGCAGTAGTCTGCAGAACTGGGCTCAGGTAGAAAGAACGTCAGAATTTTCGCTGCGGTGTGACCGCGTAATACGAAACCAGTTTTGAGTTTTCCCCTACATTTAGAGCGGTCATTAGCTGGCACCCATCTTCGTACAGCCGAAGTGTGTTTTTTATCCCCTTAATAACGGAATATAATGGTTGAAGTATTTTTGTGGTGTATAGAACCTACACTAGCCTGGCTAGTCGTTGGTTTTCCCATTATCCAAATCGAATCGCCTAATTGTGGCTTCTGGAGTCCATTTTTATTCCCATATTAACGGGATATAATTGTTGAAGTATTTTTGCGGTGTAGAAAACCTACACTCGCCTGGCTAGTCGTTGCTTATCTCATTAACCAAATCGAATCGCCTAATGGTGGCTTCCAGAGGGCCTAAAATATTCGACTCCATATTGAAATGTTACTGCGTTTGAAAAACTCTTCAAGTGCTACCCTAAAGAAAGAAAGAAAGAAAGAAAGAAAGAAAGAAAGAAAGCATCGACCCAACAAGTCCTTAGACAAAGAAGCTTTCTGCTACGGGAACCTTGACTTGTCCGCATCCCGCTAATTCGAATGTAAGCGAACGCCATTTGTATTACCGCCTTCTCGTAAGTACTTGTGTCTGTGTTAGTAAAGCACACCTTCCTTTTTCCCTCTTGGCTAATTTGTGACTTGGTCGCAATATTTTTATTGTATGTTCCGCGATCAGTTTTGACGCTAAAATACCTATAATTTTAGCAGTTCTCCTGTCTTTATTGTACACATTTCTGATGCTAATCATTTATTGAGCTGTACATGTTAAATGTAAAAACCTTTTTATGTATTTCAATTTTATATGTTGTAATAAATAGCTCTGTAATTGAGACGCACGCATTTTAATCCTCTTTGCTTTGCCGCTGTGAACCCGTGGAGAGAAGAGTTGCTCCCCTTGAACGCGGAAGAAAAATTTAAGGTGTTCAAATTATACCACCCACGAAGATAAATTCTGCTAGAGTTTAACGTGTTTTTTTTTTTTTTTTTTTGTAAAAGAAATAATTCTTCTATTCTGCTAAAATTAGACATAATTCTCTTAACCGACCATTTTCCAGCGTAGCTAATCTTTCTCAAATAACATTTCAGAAAATTATTCTATTTTTTAAGGATTTCTTTTAAACAAAGAAAATTATGTTGTACAAACAGATGACAAAAGCTCGTAAAACACACACACTCTATGTTTAAAAATGCATTTTTGCGATATTTTAAACTAAAGGTAATATGTGTTTCAAATCAGCTAATTTTTCTCAAATAACATTTCAGGAAAGTATATTTTATTTTTTTAATTGATTTAATAAAGAGAATTATGCTGTGTTGACAGATTATCAATATGGGCTATTTTATAGATTTTACTTATAATAAGAAAAAATAATTCCAATCAATTTAAATTCGGTTTTAAGCACAGCAGTGTATTATTTGCTTATTGGAAATATTAAATTCAATTTGTTAGCTTGGAAAGAAAACTAAAATAAAAGCTTCCAGAAAAAATTCATTTTTTAAAATTAATTTTAAACTTTAAGCATTACTTCTTTTCTTTTTTCTTGCGGTGGAGGTACCGACATTTTTCTTCAGCATGGCGCGAATCCTTTTTCCTGTTGGTCAAAATATAGATTTCACACTGGCTAGCGAATTTTCGAACAGTGAATAAAACAGTGTTATTTTCATTTAGTACTCACCACAGTTAAAGAGTATTGAAGTATACCCTTTCCTCTTTGCTAACAAAGTGACAGAGAAACTCTCTCTCTCTCTCTCTCTCTCTCTCTCTCTCTCTCTCTCTCTTCTCTCAACACATGCATCATTTCTTTTTTTCAATTTTTGTTCATATTTCTGGTAACTTAGATATAACACGGACATAGCTTAATGGGTCAACTGACGTCATACGAAAGTCAACCAATGACTAACGCTCCAGCCAAAATCAAACCAGAAAAGCCTAAACTTTAAGAAAATATAAAAAGAACAGTGAACACGTGCATAGTCTCTTTAGTTGGCCCACGCTCACTCACATGTGCGTATGGAAATCGTGTCAACCGTCGGAGATTCAATCAACACACCAACACACCAACCATCTTAAGGAAGATATGCCTTAAATAATCTTCGCGAAAAGAATATACAGAAACCCAAAGAATTAATTCAAGAGTCTAATCCACACACTCGAATATCCAGAACATAAAATGACATAGCACAAACAGTAGCCTGTTACTACATTCCACCTGACGCACACCTACATGAATATACATGTACAAATAAAAAAACTCTTTATAACCCGAACACAGCAATACATATATCATAATGAACATTCACATGAATACCATAATGTGACGAGGTATCGTAGAGAGAGACACCCCCACCTCCTCTGCGACCCATCCGACTTGAAAGTGAAAATCGCAAGCACATATTTTCGTAACATTTTCACCAATAACCTTTGAACTTTGAACTCTTGACCAAATTTTTTTTTGTATCACTTACAATTACATTCAAAATAATTGTATTTTTCATGTTATTTGTTTTTACATGAAAATCTTTCTAACAATTATAACAAATTTTTTCAGCGCAAGAAAAAACTTCCTTCATTTTACTTTGGTCACAAACAGTTAAAGGGGAACAACTCTTTCCTCTTTATGTATACTACTATTACATGTTTTGTTTGCTTAATCATTTAATGTTGTATTTATTTGAATATACATATATATTTATGTTGTTTACAAATTGGAGTTATTGTCTTTTATTTTTCTTGAATCGTATGTTGGACGAATCGTAAATATAAATCGTAAAGGACAAAAAATCCTCTACAAACAAAATTGTGGATACAACGTGAGTTTGTGACGCAAATTTGGTGAGAATTTGCTGGTGATACACATTTTTTTTGTTTTCAGAGTATAAATTAGGTCTTTTCATAAAATAAAAACCTTTCAAATAAAAAATATATATTTTAAATTTTCTCAAATACTTTTTAAAATAAATTTCTTTAAAAGAAAAGCTTTCATTTTTTCTTAATAAATACTTATAATCTGTTATGCATTGTCAGTTAAAACAAATACTGTAGATTCTTAGTGATTGCTAACTAGAAGTTTTGACGTGTGTGTTGCACTTTCTTTGTTTTTACAACTGATGTTCTATCAACGTAGGTGAACGGACATCTTTCTTGATGTATACCTGTCTGCGCCTTGACTTCTTTGTTATTACAACAGAGTTGTTTCCCATTGAACGTGTACCTCTTCAATTCTGTTGAGGAGGAGGCGGTGGCAACGGCAATTGACGAGAGAGAGAAATAACTCAAGAATTTGGATGCAGCGATGTTTTTGGCCGTTTTTATATTTATCTTGGTTCTAGTCTTGAATTATTTACCCAAATGTGGCACGGCCATCTCACGATGGGTGAGTACTTCTGATACTTTATCATTTTCGAAGGGTATTTTTTATTTCACAATGAATGATAATCGTCTTTACTCCAGCCAGATCCTACAACTTTCCCCAATAAATCAAAATTAAAAAACATGTTTCACTGTTTCATTGACTCAAAAAAACTATGAGAGAGAGAGCAACAATTTTTCCATGCCAACGTATGTCAGTCAACTCGTGTGAGTCGTAACAGTTGTTAATGTTAATTGTTAATTTATTGTTAATGTTAAACAACCGTTACGACTTTTTTAATTTATTTTTTAAATTAAAAAGTTTGATATGTTTTTTTTTATTCAATTAAAAGAGGACATAACACTTCTGTTTTATTTTAAATAAGGTAATTTCATTGCAATTTCTTTAAAATTTTATTTGTCTTGGTAACTTTATTAAATAAATTTTGCGCTGCTTCTAAAAATATTTTAAAAAATAAAAAAATGTTGAGAAATTATCCGTAAAAAATTAGTAAGTAAAAAAAAAAATTACAAGTAAAATATTAAATTAAAAGTAAACATTTTTTTTAAGTTTGCTCTTATGAAATTTTCCACACAAGTGTTTAAAAGTTTAAGTTTTTTTTTCTGTCAAGTTAGTCGTTTGAATTTTTTTTTATTTGTTAAACATTTTCTAAATGAAAATTACATTGTAATTAAAAAAAAATGAATGGTAAAGAAAGAGTAGTAAAAACTAAGGAAAGTTAAAATCAATTTGACAGTTTTTTTAGAATTATAGCTTTTTTTTTTATTGATTTAAAACTCCTTTCATAAGTTAAACGGATTAATTTATTTTATAGTTAAAAAAAAAAAAAAACATTTTTATTTTTTAACATCATAGTATTTTAGTTTCAATACCTTAAAAAAATTCTATTCGGAACAAATTTTTTTATCATAAAAAAAAAAATTGTTCCGAATAAATATTTTGGCGGACCTGAAAGAGACTACCACCACCTTTTTAAATTTATTGTTTTTCATTTTTTTTAACTTTTTTCAGCGCAGTCTTATCGGTTATTACATAAAGTTTCCGATTATCAAAAAATAAAATTGAAAAAAATTTCAATATTTAAACAATTTTAGATGGGGCTCCCTTTCTCATACAACGTTATAGTAAATCGATCCTCCATTTTTTGGAACCACTCGCGTTGGGGTCGCTTTGTTTTGTTTTTTTGGGACGAGTTGTTGCTCTTGTTTTTGTCATTTTCAAATTTTCTTCAATTCTTACGGTGGCATCTTCCTCGGAAACTCCAAAATTCGCTTTACTCAAAAATTTCGCAAAGTTGTTGAATATGTGCAAGCAAAAAAGTTAATTGTACACTACAGGATCGGTTTACTAAGGTTGTATGAAAAAACTGCCCTCCCCCTTAAAATTGTTTAAATAGTGAAATTTTTACAAATTGTTTTGTCAATCGAAAAGTTTAGGATCGATAAGATTGCAGTGGAAAAAGTAAAAAAAAATTGATAATCAACCGATTTACAGGTGGTGGTAATGTCGTACCGGCGAATGGTTCTAAAATGGAGGATCGATTTACTATAACGTTAAATGGAAAACTGAGCCCCCCCCCCCAAAAAAAATGGTTGAAATATTGAAATTTTTCCAAACTTTTTGAAAAAGTATACTCGATAATAAGATTGCACTGAAAAAAAGTAAAAATGAAAAAATAAAAACCAACAAATTTAAAGGTGGTGGTAGTCTTGTGCTGTTTCTTATTTTATTTTCTACACACATGCAATAAAAAATAATTCACAAAAAAATACAATTGCGCGGGAATTCACCCCTTACCATACCCCGTGGGGTCAAAAACAAGGACGGAGCACCCAAAAGTTAGGACATAGTGGAAAGCACACCACATGGCCAAAAATATGATTTATTGACCAATCAGGGCTCATAAGAAACCTATTTTTTTAATCTCCCGGAGCCTCACCATTCAGATATAAGGAAGGGAGAAACTCTCATCAGACCAAAGGAGACCAGAGACAAGCTGACATCAAAGGGCACCAGACAGATTCCAGCATACACACAGAGAATCCAGCAGTTCACACAACAGGCAAAATCCATATCACATCATCCTACCTTTCCCTCTCACATTCCCAGTTCCTTTCTTTCTCTTTTTTTTTTTTTTTACAGCTGTACAGACAATCTCATATTTTGTACAAAAAAAAATAATTCTTTTATTTTTTTTTTACAAAAATAAACAAACATTTATTTTACTTTATTTGTAGTGCATTTTTCTTTTTATTATTTGTTTGAGGGACTTCTTAACCCCTCTACAGTCTCCTTCAGGTTTGCCAATATTTTATTTTTTTTCTTTCTTCTGCCATTGAAACACAAGGGAGATAGCATTTTTATTTTAATGTGTATCACAATTCTTGAGCTGTAATAATACTTGCTAATTTTGCAATACACATATTTACTAAGATAAGCTAAGTCTGACACAAGGTCACAAGTGTGTGACTGTGATCTCTGATGATTGTGTTCATTCTCATGTTGTAAGAGGCGAGCTTGCTAACTACTGTTCCACGGCGTAGCAGTTTTATTGTGTGGTTGTAAGTGTAGCTGTGTGTAGAGGAAGGGTTATTTTGAATAAGTTAATTTGACTGATAAAATTAGCATAGCTAATTTAAAAGTAAAATTGATTAAATAAGACTAAGGAAAGTTATCATCACTGACTTAAAAGGTAAAATATAGACCGCATTTTAAAGAAGTGAAATTTTGGTTTCATTTGATTTGAAAGACAATCAGTCTTCTCAATAAAACAAAGGTAATCCGTTTGGGGGGGGGGGGGCATAATTTTACGGATTTATAAATTTTAAATAGCAGGCTTCTGTCAATACTTAATAAAAATAAATAATAACGCGCGTAAAGCAAGGGGGACAAAAATTACTAGAATTTAGAAACTGGTATTGTTTAAATTTTCTTTTCCTGTTAGTGATAAACATATATACAGACAATATGTATGAATATAATTTTTGTTATACGAAACTTAGATTTAATAATATTAGTTTTATATTATTGTTTTTTATTTACTCGGTATTTAAATCATTCTTCTTTTTTCTTTTTCTAGAGTTTATTTATTTTGATATTTTTTTAAGAGGAAAAAATTTTGTCATCAATCAACAAAATGAGTTTTCCTTTAATTTTAAATAAAAAGAAAAATCTAAATTTTAACACATTTAACCGTTTCAAATATTTATTTGTATTAAGATCTCCACACAAACACGCCCCAAATTTTGGCTATATGCCCCTTTTTCCTTTTTTTGGAGGCTTCTGGTCTTATTAATTATGGATATTGTTTTTGTTTTTTTTTTTTTTTTTTATACCTCTTAAAAGCAACTTTTGCAAAAAAAAAGTTTTTTGCACTCAACCCTGAAGATCCATTTCAATATTTACCACCTTCCCACTATAGGGAGGATGCCCATAGGGGGATGCGACACCAGGCCAATTGAAATAAGGTTTCTGAGCCCATAAGCTCAGCCCATAGACCCTGCTCAAGGCCAGATCAGGCTCTTGTGTATTTACTCCAGATGAGACTCTACCCTTTGGTGGATTCTTTTCTAGGTTCCTCTCCATCTTAAGGCAAAGTCTGACAAAGTAACGAATTAATGAGTATCCATTACTTTCAATGTTGAAGATGGCTGAGTTTTATTCAGAAAGTGGTTGTCAACCTTGCCAGGACAATTATTAACCTTAAGCTTAGCTAATTATTTCTCCAGGCACTTCTGTGCACATGCACATATCCTAAACTACATAGGTGTATATCTATATGTGTTTCCAGACATTATTATTTGTCGGGAGGACTTGTGTGTGTGTTTATTTTCATATATATTAGTTTTTGAGTAGGCATATGTTGTTTACCTACAGGTACGCTAAGGCCTCCTTCCTAGAGGATTCATCATAATCAATTCAATAAAATTTGACCTAAAATTCATAGGGAAATGATCTTGTATGTTTTGCAGGTGTGGTTGTTTCATCCTCTCTCAATAGTGATGGGTTTGAGTTGAGATTATTTTCTTCAAACCAAGCTGGATTGATAGAGACTGTGTCTTTCTCTTTGATGCACATAATAGGGAAGTATTTACTGGTACATCTCAAGACTTTGAAAGGGCCTTGGTAACTGGGTGTGAGAGGTCTTTTGATGAAAACAGTCACAGTTTTTCAGATTATGTGGCAAATATGTGTTAGTGGACTGTTGACGCAGTGGAGTATATGTTAGGTAGGCCATTCTATGGTGCAGATCCTGTACAAAAGAACTCAGTAAAGTCAAGCACAAGTTCTGTAGAATGTGGAAATATTGCCCCAGTAAGAGAGTCATACTGAACATGAGCTCGGGTGCTGAACAACCTATATCCGTTTTCAGGTTATTTCATAGAGAAAGCATCGCCAAAGGGAGGTTGTTGACCCAGTTGTGAATATTGGTCTTTGTTGACAGGGACATTTTTAGGGATTGGTGGAATCTTTTGATGAGACCTTTTGTACATGAATGATAGGCAGTTGTTTTAATGTGTTTAAAGCCCAATAGCTGCAAGAATTCTCTTAAAAGCAAAAATTAAAAATGTGGTCCACGATTCATTGTAAGAACTTGAGGTACTCCAAAGTTCATTATCCAGTTTGTGAGTATGGCCTTAGAGACTGTGGAAGCAGAAGTGTCCTTAGTCGGCATGGCAACTAGTCATTTTGAAAAACAATTGTCAGTAAGTATTGGTACCCCTGGCATGTTGGTAGTGGTTCAACAAGGTTGACATGGATGTGGGGGAAAACATGTGTCTGGGGTAGATAATGTTCCGGTTTGGGATTTAGTGTGCTTATAGACCTTACATTTCTGGCATTCTCCTCAAGAAGAGACCCAATTCCTGATGTCTGAATTCATGTTAGGCCACATGAGCTTATTGGTGATAAGCTTGATGGTCGCTCGCTTGCTTGGGTGAGATAGATTGTGCAGGTGATGAAATACCCTTTTTCTGAGAGGAGGAATATAGATATCAAGGAATCCAGGGTGACATCATAAAAAAGTGTTTTATTGCTGAACAGATGGGAATTCCCACAATCTCAGAAGTTTCCTTGATGTTGGGTATGGTTGTGCCAGCTTTTTGTTCATCGGCTATCAGGTCCTGACTCAAGATATGATCTACAGCATTAACATCGGTCATGGACAACATATCAGCTATGGTGTTGTCTTTCTCTTTTATGTGCCCAATAGACATCGTAAGCTGCAAGATGTATTTGAGGCAGTGTATTTCACGTGATGTGTATTTGTCTGTGCTGACATTCATCACGTTGGTTAACAGCTTATGGTTTCTAGGACATGTTGGAAATTTCAAATGGATAGGTAGATGGCCAGAAGTTCTTGAGAGAAGGTGCTGTATCTTCTCTGGGCAGCAGAAAGTTTTACTGAGAAGAAAGCTGTAGGCTTCTGTTCCACGTTTACTAGCTGTTCCACTACCACTCCTCTTAGATCGGATGCATCTGTTGTGAGGAAAATCCTGTTCAAATTGCTGTCGATGAAAGGCAGTTTCATAAAATTTTCCAGTGTCAACTTAGCTGTCTGAAAGGCTTGCATAACTTCGTCTTCTAGTGTGATCAGTGTGTTCTTCCACTCTGTCAGGCTAGTTAGGGGGAAAGAATGGCTGAGCAGTTAGGGATGAATCTGTGGTATTTATCGAAGCAGCTGTGATGGGGTTCTGTTCACCATGGTTATGTTTGTGCAAAGCTTGCACAGAGTTTCCTCGTATGAACAACTGGCTCTTCTTAGGATGGCATCCTTTAGGCCGGAGTATGAGTCATGCTCTGGGATGTTCTCCAGAATGTCTACCACCTCATCAACCACTAAGGGTGGTAGGGCCTAAACCATGTTCACAAATTTGGATTGTTGTGAAGTGATCCTTCATACCGAGAAAATCGCTTCTAACTGTAAAAATCAGCTCTTTGTGTTTTGTCTGTTGTATGCGGGAAGATGTGAGAGTGGCATTGATGAGTTATGTTCCCACTCACTTGTTTCCATCTTAACTTGCTTGTAAACTCCTGTCAAGAAATCACCAATTGTTGTGGGGGCTAATGAGGATGTTAGCCCTACAAGCAGATCGTGAAAAACTATTTACAAGCCAAGGCAAGAAATGACAAAGATGGTGGTTTAAAATAAAGCCAAATTTATTTGGCAAGAAAATAATGCAGATTGTTTTGATTGGGTCTGGAAACACAAGTCACTTATTTATAGACCATGCCTCTGAGGCATCAGATGGGTAGGTAGGTCATCATCAAGATCTAGCATGAATGGCACAGGCTGGAAAGTTGTCAGTGTCTGGCAGGAACAGTGCAGGCTGGATCATTATCATCATTGGTCAGTAGAAATGTCCTCAGTGTCTGGTAGGAATGACACAGACTGAACATCATCATTAATCACCAAAAACATTGTCATTGTCTGGTAGGAATGGCACAGGCTGGATAGACTCTTCATAATATACAAACCTTTTAGTATTGCTTCATATGAAAAAAATCAGCATCAAATCCTTTATTTTTGCAGTTTTTCATCAAAAACCCAGATTTTCAACGATTGTCAATGTGTTCTGTTTCAGTTCAAAGATTTTATGGAAAATGTTTCTCTGAATATCAAAAGACAAGTTTTATCACTCTGGTGTAATAATCAACCTTTTGCAAGTCATTTTGAACCCTGACCTTATCTTTGCTCTGGAAATTGGTCCTGAAGGAGGTCCCTGCAAAATATGTAGTCGCACCTATGTTCCAAAAGTGCCTGAAGATAATTTCCTCTTTTTTTCTAACTATCATTTTTGGATTCCTTGTTCTCCTAAATTGAAGAAAAAAGAGACATGCTAAATGAAAGCTTTGGAGTTGTTGGAATATCACTCTTGAAAACACCTGTTAAAAAAGACCCAAAGTAAAAGTGGCCCACAAAAAGCTGGAGGAAATGGTTAAGGAGATGTATGATTTGGCAAACACATCTGAGTTGGAGATTAGCTGTTCGACAAGGAAATGAAAAGTAAAGCTGCTAATTTCAATGGACTAATGTTTTTGATGAAGGAAAATTTTGATAACAAATCATTGAAAATCAGTCAAAAAATACCAGTTCTTACAATGGTTCATGACTGGCCCAGAGCTAGTGTTGCACATTACTTTCAATGTTAGCAAGTATATGGTTTGCAGGGCATGTAGATTGGTCAAGAAGAGGAGGTTTCTGGCACTTCATGACTCTAAATGGGGCAAGTTATTTTCAACGAAAGTGGAAGAATCTGTTAAATTATTTTATGAAGATGATAAATATTTGACGTTGATACCAGGATTATGTTAGTGTTGGGTGCAATGTACACAAACAGAAGCACCTGTTTCTTTGTAACCTCAAGGAGTTGTATCAAGCCTACAAAGAGAAGTTTCCAGAACACTAGAGTGGGCTGTCAAAGTTTTGTGAACTCAGGCCTAAGTGGTATGTCACAGTCAGTTTTGTCATCAGGGACTCACAGTGTATGTGTTTGTACAGTCTATCAAAACACAAAGTTGATGGTTGATGCATTTTGCATTGTTATCAACAAAAGCATCAAGAAGCATGAATGTGAGTTCTACAAGAGCAATGAACAAACTGAAGATGACACCAATGATAAAAACAAACACAAGGAAGATGCTGACATTGGCTTCACAATGTTTACCATCACATATAAAGGAATCATAGAAATGGTTGTGATGTTAAGGAAAGGTAGTGTATGATCCATCAATGTGACAATTGTCTTAAGTACACAGCATTGAAAGCATTCATCGAATCAAAGTGCAATGAATTTGAAATTGATGATGATGATGTAATGTATAGTCAACGAGACAGCACAGACAGGAGAGCTCTGAAAATGCACATCATTTTTGTTGATCTATCAATCACAACATTGATAACTTGTTGACACAGTCATTCATTGACAAAAGTCAGGCTTGCTATCTGAAATCAAGAAAGGAAGAAATAAATGTTGAAACTTGAATAATACTCTTGGATTTTTCTGAGAACTATCACTATATTGTGCAGGGTTACCACTGAAACAAAGACCAGTGCACCCTTCATCCTGTGATGGTTTATTATAAAAATCAGCAAAATGAATTTGCCCACATATTATGCATTGTCTGAAGATCTTGATCATGACACCAGTTTTGTCAATGAACTACACAAACTGGTTTGCAGTTTCATCAAAGAAAAGTTGCCTCAAATCCAGCACATTGAATTTTGGAATGGTGGTTTTGCAGGCCAATACAACAGCTCCAGAAACCTCATGAATCTCTGTAACCATGAAAATGACTTTGGTTTAGGTGCTATCTGGTCGTTCTTTGCTACAAGTCATGGCAAGTCCCCATATAATGGCACTGGAGGAACAGTGAAAAAAAAAATACCATGAACATGTCTGCAAAGATCTCCCACAAACTAAATCCTCTCCTTTGCAGTGGAGAAGTTCTCCAATGAAAGTATTATGGGGATCACGTTCATTTCCATCTACAAGAAAGATATGATCAGGTAAGAGAGGTTCTGCAATCAAGATATCAATAGATGATATTGTATTTGGTAAAAAAAAATTTGTCACTATTTTGAACCTACATCCACCACATTAATCAGGGGAAAACAATTTAGTGATGACCATGTATACTCTATAGATAACCATTTTTTTCTTTGCAATGCCAACAATTATTGAAATTGCAGCTACATTGAAACCAAATGACTATGCAAAATGCATTTTTGATGGATTTTGGTTGTTAGTGTTAGCTGATTCAGTTAATAGGGGGGAAAACATGTAACATGCAAGTTTCTGCATCCTCATGGCCGAACAAATAATTTTCATTGGCCTCAAAGAGATGATAAGAGCTATGTACCCTTCAACAAATTCATCATGATTGTCAAAACTCCACAGTTCAGCAATGCCAGACATGTTATAACAAAAGAACTTAAACATGCAATTAGTATTTTTAAAAATCAAAAATAATATTCTACAGTATTTTTTATAATGTTTTTAAGTTGCGTTCTAAGGTCTTGGTGTTGGGTTTTTTTCTCTTTTTGTGTATTAAGGTTGACTCTTTGGATAATTGTGACAAAAACCCACAAAATTTTGCCTGCAGCACTTTCTTCTGTTCACATTATATACTAACTAGCAGTATAGCCCGGCGTTGCTCGGGTGTAATGAAAGCTTTAAAATTAATCCATGGTCCTGGAGCTCAGACTCAGCCTAAAGAATATTTGTGTGAAGTTTGGTGAGAATCGGATAAAAATTGTGGATTTGTATAAAGGACATACAGACAGATAAACACACACACACACACACACACATAAACATCTTGCCTTTTATATATATTATCGATTTTCTGCACTATTGTAAGAACTGCAACCTAGAAACTTCTGAATATCATTTCTTATGTCTTTGTCTACGAGTGTATCAAATTTGATTAAAATCGGACCACTCCTTCTATAACCCGATTTTTTTCGATTATCGATGGTACCTGGACACAAAACCTAGCTAAGAACACTCGCAGACGCTTATAGTACAACTGTGTAAATTTTCAAGAAAATCGGTTCAGCCATTTTGGAGTCTATAGGTAATGGATATATACACACACACACACACAGACAAAGTTCCATTTATAAATAAGTTTAGATAGATACTTTTATCTCATTCTTTTACAAAATTAGTGGTATGAGTTTCCTAGAAAGGTTATAACCAATGAGTATCCCCACTACAAACAACACATTTGCTCAAATTTGATGGTAGGAGTTTTCTGGAGAGGTTGTAATCAGTGGGTGTCCTCAACACAAATGCCATTATATTAAACATAAAACCTGCTTTGTAGAATTATTTCACAAAAATTACGATGAAATGCTACCAAGACCTTAGAGTGCTTCTTAACACTTGATAATGTTTTGAGGGGATATCGATTAAACACATGCTTGTATTATATAAGTTGAAACTACATTTTTGATTGTATTCTGCTATTATTTTCCCCAATATAACTGATTTATTTTATTAGATGTTTCTGTGCTATTAGTGACATTTTCCATGTATTAAAACTTCTTTTTTTTTGTGAAATTAGTATCAGCATCACAAATTACTTGAAATTTTCCTGATCAATTGGCTTTCTTTGTAACTTGAAATATGAAAAATACATAAAAATGACTTGCAAAAGGTTGATTATTATACTGTCTTTTGATATAAATAAGAGAAACACTTTTCATAAAAACTTTGAACTGAAACAATTGTCAAAAATCCAGGTTTTTTATTAAAAAAAAAAGGCAAAAAGAAAGGATTTTGATGCTGTTTTTTTTTTTTTTTTTTTTTTTTTTTTTTTTTTTTTTTTAATGAAGCAATCAAATACCAAAAGGTTTTTTTCATATTATGAAGGGTCAAACAAAATAAAAAAAAAGTTTTAGCTTTGACCTCTAGAGTTGTTGATTTTTTGGCCCCAAAAATTGGTCCTGAAGGGAGCATGCGGCAACACCTACTAGGTCCAAAAAGTGCCTGAAGATAATCTCCCCTGTTTTGCTAAATATGAATTTTGTATTCCTTGTCCTTAAAATCTTTTCAGGTCCAATTTTAAGGGTTATTGGATTTTTTTTTTCTTTTGTAAGCATTTCACCCCAAGCAAGGCATGTCACTGCTACTACTGCGCAGGGGGCTACATAGAGTGGAGAAAGGATGATTAAATATAGGAAATGTCAGAGGGTGGGTGATAGGTGGGTAAGGATACCGAGAATGAGGGTTGGGTAGATGAGTGTTCTGAGAATAATTGGGAGTTAGTGTGATAGGAGGTGTCTATTGACCCTACATTTAAACACCTGGAGATTGTAGCTGTCGGGAAAGCAGACTTGTGGAAGGGAGTTCCACTGGCGGGAAGCACAAGAAAAGAAGCTGTTGGAGTAGAATTTATGGTTACATCTTATTTGTTTAACTGTAAAAGGGTGGGACCTAGTTGCTAATCTAGTATCTTGTGTAAATTCGTGCTTAGGCAGCACCAGTGATCTGAGCTCATCGGAGCAGAAGCCATAAAAGTACTTGTAGAAGAGGCACAGGGAAGCCACATCACGTCGGTGAGAGAGTGGTTGCAGCCGGTCAGCCAAGTCAGTATCAACCACGTTACAGATCCTCCTTTGTATTTTGTCAAGAAGCCCAAGGAGAGCAGCAAGGGCACCCGACCAGATATGGCAGCAATATTCAATACACGGGTGGATGGTAGATTTGTATATGTGCAGAATAGATTCAGGTGGGAAAAACTTCCAGGCCCTGCATAGAGAGCCGACTTTCATAGCAGCAGATTTGGCAATGGATTCGATATAGTCATTCCATTTGAGGTCCGCCGAAAGTGTAAGGCCAAGGAGGCGTAGTATTTTACTCTCTGGGAGGCTAGCCTGTCCCATGCTAATGGGAGGTAGATGCGATTGTCTATGGTGGTTAGTCGATAACAGCTTCGTTTTAGAGGCATTGAAATTTACTAGCCATTTCCTACCCCAGGCCACTACGGATTGGAGGTCCTTTTCAAGTATGGCAGCGAGGTTCACTTTGTCGTCCACACCTGGTTTTTGATCAATGCGAGAGTAGATTGTTGTGCCATCGGTATACAAGCCAACTTGGGATCTAATGGCGTCGGGGAGATCATTAATGTAGATTAGAAAGAGCGTGGGACCTAGGATAGAACCTTGAGGGACGCCCGCGTTCATATGGTAGTTTTGGGAGGCATGCCCATTTAATACTAGAGAGGAATGACTGGATGAGGTCAAACAGATGTCCAGTTATCCCGTAGCTCTGTAGTTTGCACAAGAGGCCAGCATGCCAGATCTTGTTGAACGCTTTGGAGATATTCAAGGCAACGGTTCGGGCTTCGCCATTCTTGTCAAGTGCCCGGTATATGTACTTGGTAATGGTCGTTAGCATATCAGCAGTAGACCTGGTGAAGCAAAACCCGTACTGTTTGTCAGAGAGAAGCCTGTTGGCCATGAGATGCTGAATCAACTCGACGTTGATAATGGCTTCGAAGACTTTGCCAAAGATCGGAAGGAGACTAATAGGACGGTAATTGGCGGGGTCTGGGGGTTCGCCAGAATTCTTAAATATAGGAACTACACAGGAGGACTTCCAACAGGCAGGAAAACAGGAAGCAGATAGGCAGAGGTTATAGAGTTTAGAGAGGACAGAGGAGAGTTCTGGGGCACATTTCTTCAGTACTATGACTGGGATTCCGTCACCGCTGCTTGCTTTGTGTGGGTCAAGTTGTGCAATTATCTTGGCGACCAGCGAGGGTGTAATGTGGACATTATTTAGTTGAGCCTTAGTTCTGGGTGGGAAGTTGAGTGTAGGTATTCCTCACGAGTCCAGTGTCGAATTGGTGGAGAATCTACGGGCAAAGCATTAGGTGAGAACTTCAAACTCATTGATTAGTGGGGATATTGGAAGTCTTGTTCTTGTTGAGCACGTTTTTGCAAAGACGCCAGTAATCTTTGGAGCCAAACTTAGAGGATGCTATGCGTTGCCTCATTCTGGTAGGATGAAAACTTCTCTCAAAAATTAAAATCTGATAAGGGAGGGTAGACCAGATTTTTGTGTTGCAAGGGGCAATTTTTGGGCATGGATCTATTTTTGGGTGGCCTGGACCTGTACTTTTGAATTTCTTCCTAACTATGGCGTATCTAACTAGTCAACAAAAAAATTATTTTTTATTTCAAGCTGTTTGGTTACTGTGAATTTCAGTTTTGCCCTAACCCTCCATTAAGTGCTTGATGCACAAAAAGCAGAACAAATCTAAAAATATTTACTTGTTGCATTATATGCATTTTTTTTTTAGTTGCATCTGCATCATTTAATCATGTCATGTGACCTATTATCAAAGACATGTCCTTTGATCATGCCACGTTACTTGAATATATACATTTTTTTTTCTTTTCTTCCACAGCTTTGCCGGATTTTGTTCAAGGTGGATGATACGGAAATGGATTTACGAACAGAATTAAGAGATTTGAAAGCAGAACAGAATACAATTAGCATGTCAGATGAATTTTCAAAATATTTCAAATTGCAACGTAGAATTGAAAAATTAGGACAAGATGTCAAGCAAAGAGGTTTGTTTTTTAATCTATTTTAGTTGAAAACTTACGATCACAATATTCTGTCTTATCCTTGCCAAGATAATTTTAGTAAATATATAGTAAATTTCTTCCATTCTTCTACCAGGGCCATAAGGATGTAGCTGTCTTATCTTTTTGGTAATCAGTGGCTGTGACTTTCTATTATGAGTGTATAAGGCTGGCAGTTTGCTGGCTGCTGCTTCCAACTGGTTGTTAGAAACCTCAGCACTTTGGTAGCACTCGGAGAAGCTTCTCCGATCAAGTCATATAATATTGGGGTATTTGTAGTGCCATATTGCACATGAGTAGGTGTCCCTGTACGTATTTTTGGCAGACAACCCTAAGGCTACATTATACTCTGTTCTCTGCTACATTCTGACTAGTTTGTATTGCCATGGACAACTGATAATGATAATCATGGTAGCCTTATCTCTTTCTCCTCAAAATAAATTTCATGAAAAACACAACAAAGAGAAATACAACTAAACCAGTAAACAAAAACCACCTACTCCCCTCAACCTTACTTTCTCCAATATTTGGGGTATCTGTTCTTACTTTTGCAGTGTAGAATCTTTTCTGTTGCCGGCATTCAGATTTTAAATTTTTCTATTGCCCAATCCCTTACTCAAATCATGGATTTCTCTTCTTGTTTCTTTAGCAACAATCCTCTTTACTTGATTTATTTCTTACTTCCTCCCCTCATGGCTCCTCAGCTTCACAAGTTGGATTACTCTGTGGTATCTATTGATATTTCATTCTAATCATCTATCAAACAAGAATTTTCTATTCATAAGGCCTCTTTCTGTTACCAGTATTATGATTGGGACTCTGTTTTTTCTTCATGACGTCCCTTGGACTGACACCTTTTACCGTCCAATAAAGAATTGCACCAAAATGGCTTCATTTTGGGTCAAAGCCAGGATGGATACTTTTATTCCTTCTCGTAAATACCAGGTGAAACCTCAATACTCTTCCATAGTTCACATTAGCATGCTCATCCGCTATACTCCACAGGAACTACTATTTTCAGCTATAACAGTGTGACTGCTCTTGTCACAACATATGTCTATTTGTTACTGTTCACAATAAATGTAAACGAATCCCTGAAGGAGCTAAGTCCCTGTTTGCCAAGAGAATGAGGCAGCACATTGCATCTAACATTTTGGTTCTTGTGATTACTGACAACTCTGTAATAACATGTTAAATTAATGTAAAATCTTTGTTCCTCTCCTCTTTCATCAATCTGATATATTAACATCCTCTACTGATAAAGCTGAATGCTTTGCCTGTAAATTCTCCTTAAACTCTACTCTTGACTCAGTTTTTTTCTCTTATACTTTTTGCTTGTGGAACTCTTTTCAGACTTCTTACTTTCCAGTCAACTTTGATCTTCAAAAATTTAAATACAATGTCAACTGTTATCTTTAGTCTTAATTTCTGTTCTTTTATTGTTCTTTCTGCTTAATATAATCTTATATACTTTCACACACAATAACTGTCTTAAGGGCTTTATTATCTTGTTTGGGGTAAAATGATTAAAAAAAACCTTAAAAACCTGTTGAATCATATTTGCTGAGCTCTCATTAAGATCAATATGTTATCTGCCAAATGTTATGTCTGCAAACAACTTTTACTTTTTGACCAACTTTTCAAGCGTGTTGAGCTGTTTTAGCTTTTTCCGTCATGCATCCTGGCTTTTCATATTAGTGTGTCTGAGATCCATTGGTTAATGCATGTGGAGTCCATGAATGTTTGCAGTAGAGTTACTCCATTTCGGATACCCTAAGTTCATACTTTTCAGCATAGCATTGAGTTCAGCCAGATTTTATGTTGCATGTCATTTGCAGGATGCAATGAATACACATCTTTGATGATGGTTTTATTGAACTCTAGTGAAACTTAAGTAACAAGCTTGCATCAATCCATATTTCAAACTTGTCTATCCATACACCATTCACCACATATGGAGTCATTCTAACAAGTTCTGCTAATGATAGCCATGATCATATTGTTTATTTGCCTACAATCCTACCTGGATTGCGGCCAATTTGTGTTTGACAAATGCTGTAGAGATACAGAGCCAGCTGTACACAAGGAGGCATCACACCAAATTTCCTACACCGTGAAAATGTTGTGTTTAATAATTTCAGCTACATTTATTTTGTATTTCTATAATTTATCTTTGCTAATGATACAATTTAATTCTGCCTTAATGGTAAGACTAATAGTTCGATAAGGTCAAATTGTCAGCAGATCTCAAAAATGACCAAAAAAAATCCATTGTTAACTGGGTCAAGGAATGTCTTGTTAATTTTTAATGCATTTAAAATGAATCTACTCCTTTTTAATTGTCTAAAAGAACCATTTCTACTTTTCATCTGCATGGCTGATGCTAACCTCCAAGAGAGTGACTCCTTGCACCTTGTTTTCTGTTGATATGAAATGTAAAGATTATATTGAATCAGTTGCTAGGTCTGCTACTAGAAAAATTGATAATGTGATGCTAGATGATTTTTCTTGCCAGAATCTATCTTAAACATTTATAAGTCTACCATTCATTACAACTAATAGAAACATTTTTTTTAAATTAACAAATTCCTTATGAATGTGCTGAAAATCAGAAAAATAGATGTTTCTGCTTTTGTGTAACCAAAAAGTTGAATTCCTTGACTAATGATGCAAAAGACAGTTTGTTACAATGACCATGATGAAACTCCAAGGCAAATATACCACCAACAAATTAGGGTCATTGTATAAAGATCTGTTACAAGTAGGGGTTGACTATTGTTTACTCCTGTAAAGAAGAATACCACGGCTAATGTTTACGATAAAGAATTGGAAGATATGTACAGAAAATTGTGTAAGTAAGGACAAGATGGGTGAAACGAAATCACTTTTTGCATGATAATGCTCGGCCATCCATGAAACAAATGACAGAAAAAAAAGTTCAATGTGCTGAGGTTTAAAGTTTCCACTCAGCTTCAATATGGTTCGCTAACAGATTATGATTTTTAAATTTGGACAACTTTTTCAGACAAAAAAGATCATTAAAAAGGAAGATAGAGGAAATGCCTTCAAGAGTTCGGAGGAGCCAGCATACCAAGAATTCTATTATAAAGCCACAAATGATTTTGCTTATTGGCAAAGATGAATAGATTTAAATGGTTCATCTTTTGTTCAATACAGTATAAAATTTTTAATCTGGCACTTTGTAGTCTGGTAACTCCCATGGTTGGCACTTTTGAATCGGCTGCTATTAGTTCATTGAGTAGCTATAAGGGCAGCACCACACATTGTTTACAACTTTATGTAGCAGCCAACAGCAGCAGAGTGTCATTTGGCATTGGCACTGGCTTGGTCCCAAAGGTTGTAAACCAAAAAGATTAGACTGTATTTTTGATGAGCAACTAAATTTGACTATTTAACTTTATACAACCTTAAATGTATTTTTTTTAATTTTTGTTTTTTTAATTATTTTGCAGGTAGTGCCAGGAATCAAAAGATTTCTGCTATTACAATGGCTGTTCAGATAGGATCACAGGTTTTTCAGGTTTGTGGATATTTGGTTTTATCTCTAATTATCTCTTTAACTCATGGCTGTTATTTAAAAAAGAATAGTTATTAGGACAATATGATTTTATTGAAAATGTCTCTTGGGATAGTTTCCAAGATTTTGAAATAGAACTAAGAATTCACTTGATTTACATGTCATTCCTGTTCATGTAAAGAGAATTTCTTAGGTTTCATACTATTGAAAATGTTAAATGTCTGTGGATGTAAAAAGCTGGAAATCCCATTTACTTTATTTTTCCTGATATATACGTTGCAGTCAACCTAAACGACATCTATCTCAGTAGTCATGGAAAACTTGGAATATATATTGGAGACTTGAAGAGTTAATAACTAACAACTTTTACTTAGTAACAGTGGCATCATCAGATTTTAATTTTATTCAATTTTTAAAAAAATAGTTGATTCTTCTGTGAGTGGGGCTTGCCATGTAGGAATCTGCTGTTGAATACAAGGAATATTTCTTGTTGAACCATTCTATCCCATTTTATTAAAACCTTTGCCTGTTAAAGTGAGTATTTAATTTTTATCAAGTGTTAAACAAATTTTGCTATAATTATTTGTATTAGTTAAAAGTGATTATAATTTAGAAAATTTACATTATTTGAAGCTTGCAACAAAAATTGTTCCTTTCAAATGAAAAGGCTGAGTAGACCTTTCTTCTTAGATTTAGGGATACTGAGAAAATGTGGCTGTTTTGACTTAGTGAAAGTGGCATGACTTAGCTGTAAAAATCTGAACTAGTAAAACTAAAGAATGGAACTCGATAAAGTAGTGAGAGGCTTGCAATGTTACGTCTCTGGGAAAAGAGGTTACAGAGTGCAAAATGTATTCCTTCACTAAATGATTTTGAACTCTGTCAAGGCTGGAAAATGTGTATTGTGCAGTTCCTGCCCAGATATGGTGGCAATAATCTATTTTTGGCTTAATTTGACTTAAGTAAAAGTATGGTAGATGATGTCTGGTACTTCCTGGAGTGATTAGCTTGAGCTAACCATTTTTCCACTGCCTAGCATCATCTCAATTAGGAAGAGGAAAGAGACTACTAAGTGGATGATAATTGTTGAAATTCGCAGGAAAGTGGATTGAAAAATTGAGAAAATTAAAAATGAAATGTGTTGAAAAATTGTTTCAGAATAATAAAATGTAATCCCAAACAGTTCCAAAGATAGTTGAACCTAAATTTAACTGGACAGAATTCAGTAAGATTAAGCAAAACCAACACTACCCATCCTTCTCCACTTCTTGCTGATAAGAAAGAGACAATGCATCATCAAAGATGTTGTTCCTGGAAAACAGAAATACATACGTTGTTGATAAAAAGATATGAGTGGTCACCGAAATAACATCTAAATTTTTCTGGACAAAGAACTAGGAAAAACATCTGGTCTGAATTGGTCACTCAGAAGAAAAACATCCCTACAAAAATAGAGATTAGTGCCTGAGATTGGGGACAGACATGTTCTTTTTAATTTCTTTGACATTCATCAAACTTTTTATAGTGGATATTATTTTGGATTTTTTTGGATACAAGTGATAATTTAAAATTAATTACTAGCCAGGGGTGACTGTAGGCAAGTGACTGTATTGCCTGGTTGATCAGGAAATCACTTAAAACACCCAGCATGGGACAAACTGATAAAGGAAGATTAATGACTAGAAATCCTGAATGTTTAGATTTATCACAAAGACAGTGTATCAGCCTTTGAAGAGGGCTGATGTTGGAATGCTGAGAAAGTGGAAGAAGGAAGGAGAAAGATTAACACCGTCTATATGGAGTGACAGTATGAGATGTGAAGGGAGTTCGACTACTCTTTCCACTGACTGCTCTTTTGAAAATATGGGATTTTAGGAAAAGGGTGGAAGACATCCGAACCACATACTTTCATTAACAACATACCTGTTGGATGCAGGTCTCCAAATAAGCTGGAGGTTTGAACAACTTGAAGAGTTCCTGCACTACTGCTACTGGAATCCACATCGTTTGCCGAGACTTCCTGACCAAGACTTTGTGACATCCCTGAAGACTAGAACTTAGAAATTTAAATTACTAATACAGGCTGTAAACTCCAAAAGGAGATGCTAGTGTCATTTCATAATCCCAGTAACTTTGAAGGGTTAAAACTGCTGTATACAACAAATATATAAACAAAATTGTTACGTTTTTAACTTAAGTTAATTCTCTATTCCAAATAATTATTTTTTGTGTGTAGCTCCTTGCAGTCGACCTGTTCTTTAATCCAGTTTGTTTCACCAGTGTCTTCTCACCCTCTGAGATCAAAAACACAATATGGCAGAGGGGTGAAGAATCATAAAGGAGATAAATAACAGCTACATTGAGTAAAACTGTGCTCATCAACATGACACCAGCAACAAATCAGCAATGTATAAGTAAGGTGTAAGGAGTTAGCTAGATGGTAACCACAGTGGTCTGAAGGAATCTGAAGACCAGTGCAGGAGATGGCACTATAATGCAATTCATTTCGCAAAAAATTTAGAAACAGCATGCTGTACTGCTTCACATTCATGCCAGAAATCCATTATGAACATTTCAGAGTTTTTGAGTGTCAATCTGAGGACGGTGCAGAGGATTCAGAAAAAAGTTGGCTGTGTCTAATACGGATTATGAAGGTATACCAGCTCGGAAAACTCACTTTGATCATTCAGATAAGAAAAGAACTCGAATTTATTGGTGAGATCCAGGTCACGATTGACAACAGTCCCTCCAAGTCAATCAGGTCCATAGCCAGGGACACATGAGTGTGTGTTTCTTATCAGGCAAGTAGTGTATACAAGATGAAAAAGGGATAATTTTTATCCCAAACCATGAAGGACAAAAGGAAAGACTGCACTATAAAGCTTTTGAATAAACTCAAACATCCCCTCCAACCAAACATGCTTTGGTTTTTCTCAGACAAGAAAATTTTTTTCCAGAATAAGATGGTGAACATACAGAATAATCATTGGCTTTGCTGAGCCCCCAAAAGATGTACTGAGAGTGATGAAAACCAAATATCCTGTCAGTATCATGATGTTTCAAGTGATGGCAACATTAAATCTCCATTCATCTTCCTTGAAGAAATAGTGCTGCCCTGAGTCAAGAGTGTGGCTGCTGGAAGACCCTATGTTTGGCAACAAAACTCTACATCGTGCCACACATACAGGAGAACCCAATCTGGCTTTCTGCCACCACATTGCCCCTTACATATGACCACCTAACTCCCCACACTGCAACTCCTTTGATTGTTATACATGAGGCACAGTTGATTAAAAGATCAACAAAATTCCCTTGCAAGACCAAAGATGAACTGAAGGCAAGGATTATAGCAGTATTTGCCAACTTAAATAAAGAGACCATTCAGAAGAGTTGCAGGAGTTTCCAAAGTTGTCTGGAGGATGTGGTTGAATCCCAAAAGCAATTTTATTAAATAAATCTAATCTTTAGTATTTTAAAATATTTTTTGTGTAATTTTGGTAAATATATCTGTTTAAATGAGATGTCAGTGTTATTTTCTAGACGTCAATTTATCCATCAAGCCCAGCACATATGCTCTTACTAGAATATAAGAAAAATGGTCTGAATGGGGACTTTGATTAATTAAGCACCCACACAAAGATTTTCTAAAGAATATCCTATGAGTGTTTAGAAGCACATTTTATGAGGATATATGGGAAAGATAAGTTAAACCTAGACTTGAACAGGTTAAGATTGTACTTGCCTTATCATCCAATTCTCCCATAGTCTAATTGGAAACATGTTTCAGCTATAGGAATGGTTTCACAATGAAAAATGAGTGCAGGTTCAGTTCCTGTTGGGAGGCATATTTTTCTTTTGTAGGACTTCTCAATCTTGGCCAGTTGACATTAATTTCACTGTGAACCCCCATTGACACCAGTTTTTCGTGTTGGCACCCAAAATCTCCATGGCCGATAAATAGTCAATTACTTTGTTCCAAATCAGGCACTGCCTAAGTTGTGCCTGATTTGATCACAAAGCTAGTTAGGTAGAAAGTCACCGAAAATCTGCTGCATTGACGATCCAGACAGAGCTGGGAGCTACAATAAAAAAAGGAAATCTTTGTAAAATTAACAACATGAAGCTTATATACATATGTTCTGTTTGGTACAATATTTAGTTAGTTTATCACTCTTGCATGTAGACAACTATAATTTGAACACGTCTTCTACAGGATGCAACACTTTATCTGAGTTGGTTGGTTTGGTACCAGGCTAAAATTGAAGTTTCTTATAAGACAGTCAGTCACATGACAACACATCTCTCATGTTAACTGGTTCAACTCTCTCAACTCTCTATCTGCTTATATTAAGTCTCACATTTAGTGGGGGTGTTTGTGATGCACTTTGAGTACACTTAACATTTTCAAATCTATCTAATCTAAATCAAAACTTATTTATCAATGGAACTTTGTCTGTGTGTGTGTCTGTTACCTATAGACTCCAAAACGGCTGAACCGATTTTCTTGAAAATTTACACGGTTGTACTATAAGCGTCTACGAGTATTCTTAGCTAGGTTTTGTGTCGAGGTACCCCCGATAAATATCGATAATCGAAAAAATTGGGTTATAGAAGGAGTGGTCCGATTTTAATCAAATTTGATACACTCATAAACAAAGACATAAAAAACAATATTCAGAAGTTTCAAGGTTTCAGTTCTTACAACAGTGCAGAAAATTGATAATATTTATATATAAAAGGCAAGATGTTTGTGTGTTGTCTGTTTATCTGCCTGTATGCCTGTATTTTTTTCAGCCCTTTTATTTTAGTTTTTGCTTCGGGTTTGGCGCTAAGGTATAATTGTAGTTCTTAGTCTCAGCCATGATACCATTTACTCAGAGGACTTATTTAGCCTTCAAAATTCAGTTTACAACGAAAAAAACTTATTTGATATCTATACCAGGAAATCAAAATTTGACTTGCATCCATTCATTTTTCTTTCAGTCTACGGTTTCACTTTAACTGGAAACAACTATTGCTTTTTAGTCTTTCGTGCCAACGTCTAAAGAGTCTGAGCTCCAGGACCATGGATTAGTTTTAAAGCTTTCATTACACCCAAGCAATGCTGGGCTATACTGCTAGTGACCAATAAGGGAGCCTCCTCTTGGTCACTTGATCACCCTTGTTTCCCTCTTTCCTGTGTGAGTGCCTCTCACTATTGCTCGAGGGGTGTGAAACATTCCTTCAAGTTTTCCTGAAATCCACCAGAATCCTTTTTCATTGGTCATCTGATCAACCCTGTCTCTTTCTCTCCTGTGTAAGTGCCTTCCCACCACTGATCGAGGGGCGTGTTTCAGCCCAACAGTCAAATTTTAATTATTGTCCCTTTTGCTTTTGATGCGTGGTTGTTTTGCATTTGTGTTTTTATCATTTCCTTCATTATAAGAAATTATCTTATGGTTATTATTCTAAGGTTTTAGTGTTCTCTCAATAGGTGTCAACTTTTCTTTTTTCTTCAGTTGCTGAATCCAGTTTAGTGTCTTCTTTGTCTTGGCTTCACCTGACTGAATATAAATCACTACACAGCACTTCCTTTTTGAGCCGTTTCATACTCGCCAACATGCCACCAACTGACCTTTTCCTTTGTCTCTTAAACCTCAATACCACTGCTAATATTGCAGCAATAACCACCAAAGTACCTACCAATGCTGACCAACTTATTAAGATCCCTTTATTATCTTCCTATACCATATTCTCTTTTCCTAAAATAGTTAATTTTTTTTCTCTATTTTAGACTAATTCTCTCTTTAGGTTCCAGTAATTTTGGCATCTTTTTGAGGGTAATTTCAGGAAACCTGCCCACTACCGGTTCCCACAATTTTGTACGATTCTCTAAACTTTTGTTAATTATCTTTCTCTTCATGATTCTCTTTGACCTGGTAATATGGGGGTGAGGAGATAGACTTTCCAAATACTGAATACCCCATAGGCAGTTTTACCAAGAACAATGGTGGTTCTGCCCTCAGTATCCGCATGGGCTCTCAGTCACATACCTTGGATAGATCAATTGGCCCTTGTATGGCCACTGCCCATACTCCATCAGGTATACTGATAGCTTGTGGCAAAATTGTATTTGTTAATACCTCCACTTGGCAAGTTTTCTTAATCCCCTCTCTATTACCTTTGAATAACTTAAGTACACATAATCTGTAATTACCCATCACATTTAGGACTTAGTGAAGTACATGTTCCCAAAGCTTTATCCTTACATTTCCTTGCTTCTTCTGTCATTAGCATCATAAATTTAATCCGAGCTGAGTTCAAAGCTACATGCTCCATCTCTATTTGGTATCTCGCAACTGCTCCTAGGTCCTGGTCGACTTGGGTATAGGGTATAGGCAAATTTGATTCGATATGCTTAAAAAATACTTGCTCTGTCTTACAGGGGAATGGACATTAATACTAGCAATCTCCCTTCCTCTAACAAGGTAACTCAATTTAGGGCTTTGTAGTATTTCCATAGTTCCTCAATGGGGTCCACCAGTAACCTTCAAGTGATGAGGCAACCCAGTCTGTATCTTCTTCTTACCACTCATTGTTTGCGTAATTCCATAATCATTCTAGAGTACTCCTACTGCTTCATTCTCTTCTAAACTTAAACCTTTTTTCTTCTCTTCAACTACCTTTAGTAGGCTGATGGAATTCAGACAGGTGTGCAGCACTTTTGTCCCAAAGGTTTTGCTTCATCAATGTTATTGCCAGACATACACACACGTCCATGTGCAAACCAACAACAGCATCAACGGTTAATTTCCAGTGCCCTTTGTGACATCCTAACCACACCTGTATCTTCTCCAAAAGCTTCTATTACTGAATAGGGTTTTGAATGAGCCCAGTGCTGTTGCACAACGACACCAAAAAGATTGACTCCCCATTGTTCACTGCCTTATTTTCTTGAGATTTTGATTTCTTTATTCTTCCCAGTCTCTGCTTAAGGTGTAATTCTGGCTCTTTTTCTAGCCCTCTTTCATTCCTTAATTGATTTTGGAGTTGGGAAAGAGGTATTAAATCCTCCTCTTTTTCAACTCATCTTCTTTTTGAGAAGTTTTGAGTCAAAAACCTGGACTTCACTACTGGAGTTCTTTGCTCTTCCTATGGTGTGCCAACAATGCTGGGACTGGACAGTGACATCACAAATCCTTCTGCATGTCGAATGTTAAAACAGACAACAAATGAATGCAACTAACTGCTGCCAACAGACCCCATTCTGGTACTTGGACCACCCTGTCCAGTTTGCCATCGACAGTTTCTACCAGCAAACTCTTTCTTCTTCCTACCAGGAATCTTCATCTGTTTCTATGTCTTCCGGCTCCACAAGAGTTTCTCTCCTCATCCTTGTCCTTCTCATCTTCTGTTCAGCCTCTCCCCCGGCTAACTTCAGGTTATTGACATGAGCCTTCTTAATCCTCTCTGTCATCTGATTCCAGACCACAAATGACACTGAATCCATCTGTTCTACTATTCTATAATAGGGTTACCATTTCTGGTCCAATTTTCTTTCTCTCTGATGAATCTTATACGTACAGGGTCTCCGACCCTCAATTGTACCTCGTTTCTGCCTCTATTCACCTTTTCATTTCTTTTCTTCTGTTCTCTCTTTATCCTCTGCTGGGCCTGGGTGAACAATTTATGCTGCTGTTCTATTATCAACTGGTGATGGTCTTCTCCTATATACCACCTAAAGGGCCTTAACAAATTTTCTACTAGCAAGACCACACCTTTGCTTATGCAGCATATAGTATGGAGAAAACATAGAGATTTGATTTATTATAAACCTTGCAGCCACTAAGGCCTGAGCTAAATGCAGGTCTCAATTCTCAGTGTTGTTCCTCGCTAACTTGGCCAACACATCTCCCAAGGTTCTATGAAACCTTTCTACTTTTACATTTCTCTGGGGTTGATAGAGGGAAGTAGTTATGTGTGTTATATTCAGGCTTGCTAGGATCTCGGACATTATTCTATTCACATTTTCTGGTCCACTGTCTGTGACCAGCTGCACAGGGGCACCATATCTAGGGAATATTTTGTCCATTACTAGATCAGCCACTGTCTGAGTTTCCCTATTTGGCATGAAATACTTCTCTGGCTAATTTGTTAGCCAGCCTACAAAGCTTACTATGTAAATGTTTCCCCCGTGGGTTTTCCTGTATGGTCTTGACATATCCATGCTGTTACAAAGAGGAAATTAGGGACATCTGTCTCTTCCAGGGAGACCATTGCCTGCCTTCTGTTCTGAGCCTGATATACCACACAGTTATGAACATAGCTAGTAACCTCGGTATACAGTCCAGTTCTTCCCACTAGGTTGCAGGTCTTATCAATCCCAATATGACCTAGCACTGCCCCAATATCTCTGCTCCCAGATTCCTATATAGCCTGAGCCTCATTTCTTCATCTCTGCCTGAGAGGTAATATGGCCTCCCTTCATTTATCACATGCTTGAGGTCTATACTGCCTCCACTTTAGCTCTGAGGGCTGCTATCTCACTGTCCTCTTAACCCTTCTCTATCTCCCCTATGCAATGAGGATCAGTCATCACGTGTGTTGCCTCTTCTACATCTGTCTCTCAGACAGGATGGTTTTTCAACTTATTTGAATTAATTACTCCCATTTGGTAGGCCCTATCGTCCATTCCCAGCTCTACCCTCACAGACTTTGCTTCCAACTGTTTTGGTATTCTGGAGAGCAGATCTGCACATGTTTTTTCTTCTGGACGAGTACACCATTTTGCAATTGTACCCGCTCAATTTCAGCATCCTCTGTTGGATTTTCTTGTTTGTCCAGTCAGCCTCCAACAAATACTGGAGAGGTTTATGGTCAGTCTTAGTGGTAAATACTACCCCATTCAAGTAAAAATCCAACATTTGTAGCACATACATAATAGCATATGTCTCCCTCTCTATCACCAGCCATCTTTGCTGTGTCTCAGAGTACCTATGTGACAGAAAGTATACTGGTACTTCTTCTGGTATACCCAGCACTGGACCATCCTTGTCTGGGCTTGTTTGAATGAGGACTGCTCCTATACACTGCTCAATAGCATTATGTACAGGACCATTGGCTTGCTGAGATCCAGACACATCAGCACGGGAACAGCGGTCAGTCATTCCTTCAGGCAATCAAAGGCCTTCTGGCAGTCCTCCATCCACTTAAAACTGGCATACTTTTTAGTCAACGCTATCAGTGGGTTTTTGCCAATCTAGAAAATGCTGTAATAAAGTGCCTTTAGTAACTTATAGCCCCTATAAATCCTCTCACTTGTCTTACCATTTTTGCCTCATGCATTTCCCTTATCACTTCCACCTTATCCAAGTCCGGTTTAATCCATTTTCCTTTTATATCAAAACCCAGATACGTAGTTTCCTCTCTCAAAAACTGGCTCCTGAGAACACCAGAATGTAGTCAAGATGGTCATAGCAAAACCTTCTGCTCTGCTTAACACTATGGACATTAGCTGCTGAAATATATCTGGGGCATTGGCCCACCCAAATGGCATGACCTGGAACTGAAACAAACACCCGTGGCACACAAATGCTGCCTTCACTCTGTCGGCCTCATCAAGGGCTACCTGTCAATGTCCTGATCTCAAATCTATTGTGGAGAAGTATCTAGCCAATATGTCATCTATTAAAGGTAGAGGTACCCCTAAGGGCTTGGAGATGGCTTTCATTCTTCTAAAATTGACAGAGAATCTGTAGCTGCCAGCTTTCCTATCTTCTGCTACTATGGGGAAACTCCTTGGTAACTCAGACCTTTCAATCATCCCATCTTCCATCATGTCTCATACTGCTTCCTTTACTAGAAGCCTTATGTAGATAGGTGTTCTGTAGGGTCTCAGTTTGATTAGTGACTGGTCACCACTGTCTATCCACATCTTCACTGTGTGGGTCTGTCCTAACTCCTTGTCTTATTTGGCCCTCAACAAACGTCCCAATCTAGCCCTAAGCTTATCAGGGGTTATGACCTCTTCACTCCTTATGCTTTCCATTTGCTTTTGTCCTCTCTTTTTCTCTTCATCAAGCTTTACCCATTGTATGACTCTCAATGGTAGGACCCTTCCCACTTCCTCTCCTTTCTTTATTGTTTTCAGTGCCTGATTGGATAACATAATAGGCAATACTTCTGCTACCTCAACCATTGTTTCCCATAAGGCAACTTCATTCTCTTTCGATCTGTCCTTCTTCATTGGGATCAACTGAAAAACTCCTTTCTCCACCTTTTCCTTCATTACTAGCCTACTTGACACTGCAGTTCTAGAGGGCAGCTTTATATCCTCCTCAATCACCACTGCTACTTATCCATCCAGGGCAGGTCCTGGGTATGATGGTAAACTACATCCAGCAGCAAGGCCTCTGATTGGCAGGTTGTGAGAAGAATGGAACCACCTTTTAATTGCTGTTGTTCCCAGGTCCACTCTGACCCAGAGTGGTAGCGCATAATAGGGTCCCAGCTATGGACAAATAGTTAACCCCCAAACTGGGGTCAAAACACTATGACAGTATAGAAACAGACTTTTATAGAAAAATATACATTTTTGAAGGAAAAATATTACAAACAAGACAGTTTTGAAGGAAAAATATGACAAACAAGAACTATTGCCAGCAATACATTTTTGAATACAAAACTAGAAGACATCTTCAGTTTTTTAAAATAAAAAATTTTTCATCAAAATCTGACTAAATCAACCTTCTCACTATAACCAAGCATTAAAAAAAATACCTTAAAACCCCACCTTTTTGGCATTAAATAACCCACAGAGGTTGATACACTGTTAAACAAAACTCAAACCCATCTATGACATTTCCCAATAGCATCTCTATGCCATCTACTATCAACACAATGGAATTGATCCTTACTTGAGCCCTATGGTGACATAGCCAATTCTCTCCTAAATTACTTCTCTACAAGGAGTGGGGGTGGGTGACATAAAAGTTATGGATACCCCTGGTTCAAAGTTTTACCATTCCATCTCTCCTCACGTGTTTGCCATCTGCTTGAGTGATCTCTATATCAGGCTTCCCCATTCTTCCTTGATTTCTTAGAGACCTATATTTTTTTCTCCTAATTAAGGAAACTGACACACCCATATCTATCAGGGCCCTCACCCACCATTGCGTTGCAAGTATGTTCTCCCCTTTGGGTAAACAAGGAGAATATCTAAACATAGGTGCTGGCAGCAATAACTCCTTGTTACTGTCACTACAAGGGGGCCCTGACTGTCTTTTTCTATGCCAGGGTGCGCTTGGCTGGGTTTCCTGTGGTTTTCTCTCCTTATTCTTCTACAGACAACTTCTCTTCAGGTGCCCTGGTTTCCTGCAAAACCAACACTTTCTTCTTGAACAGTTCACAACAAAATGACCTGTCTGGCCACATGCCCAAAATCTCACTCTATTCTTTCTTATAATAGCCATCCTCTCTTTCACTTCTGGTGCAGCCATTTGACATTTCCTTGGTTCTATTTTCCAGAGGCAGGCTTTTTTAACAGGAGTCTGTGAGGGCTTTTTTCTGAGCCCACACCACTTTGTCTAATGCCCTCAATGACCTTATCTGATGCATTTGGGAATAAGAAAAATCTGGGGGCAGTCCCCTCTTCATTAGACAGTCCACCACTCTGTGACCCTCACAACTACAGATCCAACATACTAGTTCCCATCCATGTTCCAATGACCATTTCCTTCTACTAGGAACCTCTTCCTATTCTTCTGGTTGCTTCTCCTCCTAATTTTTTCTTTCCCTCCTGCATGCCTACCTCCCAATTCTGTGCCTTTTCTTTTCTTTGTCTGTCCTATGCTCTTTGACTGTCCCTGGTTAGTCATATGGCCGCTGACAGCTTGATCGGAGCCTCCTTGACCACCACATGCTGTACATGCTTGTTTTGAAGCACGTCTATATAAAGGTCAGCTAACTGAGCCTGTATACTTTGGCAATTTCCCACATCTTCCTTGTACATGAGGATGGCCATCTTCTGGACCCTAACCCCTAACTCCTCAGGAGTCTCACCCTTCCTTTGGACTAGCTCCATTGACCAACAGACCATCCAGGTCTGTCTATGTCAACTGAGGGTCCCTGCTCAGGTTACCCTCAATGAACCTTTCCTTCTGCTGCATTATATGCCAAGTAAAGTGTCTCTCTAGCTGACAGCTCATATATAGTCTGGCCTTTTTCAATACACACTAACCATCTCCTTAAATTCCCAGGGTCCCTCCTCAAAGGTTGGTACTCTTGGTGTCCCTAGCAATTCTCTAAATCCATCTGTTAATCATTGCCCTGCTATTTTATCTTCAACCTTTACCCTTTCAGGTTCTTCTGACCTGTGGTCACTCATGTTAACCCATTTGCAATTTTCAGATCAGCAAATCAACAAGTAGCAAAATAAAGAACAAAATTTGGCTTTGCCGAGTCACAACAACAAATCGAAAAAGAATTCAAGGACAGCTAAAAAATGTCCTACCTGTTACTGTAAGTCTTGTTTTGTGGTCACTGTGAGCTTTGATAAATGAGGAAAAAGATTGTAAAGTGTTTTTTAGAACCATATGACCAAAGTCCATTGGTGCTCACTTCTTTCTCAGTTGTCTCCTTTTTTTTTTTTCTTTGGTTTGATCGTAGTCAACCTGAGGGTTGAAAAATCCTGGTTTACACAGCACCAAATGTGAACCCCACTGCCACCAGTCCTTTGCAATGACACCCAAAATCTCCATGCCCAATTGATAGTCGATCACTTCATTTCAAACTGGGCTCTGGCAATGTTGTGCTTGATTGATCAGAAAGCTGGTTTGGGTAGAAAGTCACTGAAAATTCGCTGCATTGACGATCCAGACAGAGCTGGGAGCCACAATAAGAAAAGGAAATCTTTGTAAAACTAATGTGTTTATATACATAAGTTCTGTTCAGTACAGTATTTGTTTAGAGTTTATCACTTGTATGCAGACAACTATAATTCCAACCCACGTCTTCTACAGGATACAGCACTTTCTCTAAGTTGGTTTAGTCTGGCATCAGGCTAAAATCAGTTTCATATAAGGCAGTCAGTCACATGACAACACATCTCTCATGTTAACCCGCACCATACTTGTCCAACTCTCTCAACTCTATTCTCTCATATTGAGTCTCACATTAAGGAGGGGTGGTTGTGATGCACTTTGGGCACACTTAGCATTTTCAAATGACCAGTAAGGGATCCTCCTTTTGGTCACATGATCAACCTTGTCTTCCCCTTTCCTGTGTGAGTACCTCTCACTATTGCTCAAGGGGCATGAAACATTCCTCCAACTTCTCCCAAAATCCACCTGGGTGCTTTTTTATTGGTCATCTGATCAACCCTGTCTCTTTCTCTTTTGTGTAAGTGCCTCCCACCATTGCTTGAGGGGTATGTTTCAGCCCAACGGTCAAATTTTAATTATCATTCCTTTCACTTTTCCTTTTTCAATGTGTGGTTGTTTCACATCCGAGTTTTTATTTTTATAAGAAATTATCTACCTTCTGTTGAAAAGAAAATCATGTGTTTCTCCCTTAATTATCATCATCGCAAAATTCCACAAAGGGCCAGGAGACTTTATTTCTGGGAATTTTGTCACACTTTCTCAGTGAGAAGCAGTTGTCACTAGTGTCATAAAATCCACCATGCCCTGTTCCTTAGACAGCTGACGTTTTTATCAATGGTCATTAAATTTTTCAATATATGGGAAATTAATTTTTAGTGAAAAAGGATTATCTGACTTATATGATAAGAATCTTTGAGTTATAAAAAATGTTATCTTTCTTGGGTGGTCTAAACATCTCTCTCGCCTGGCTCCAGTGGCTGGAGAAGAAAGAAAAAAATTCAATTATCTCTCTTCTTTCTTTTTCCCTTCTCATCTACCATTCTTTTTAGTACCAAAAATAGTGTGATACACTATTTAATAAAATAAAAAAAAAAACAGTGATAGTAACTCAAGCATATGTTCCCATTAAAAAATATAACATTTATAATAAAAAGAAATAATGATGGATCAAAAATCCATTTTATATAAAATCCATTAAATACAGTGGCAATAAAGTCATTGTATTTTTTTTAATCGTATCACCCCAAGCAAGGCGGTAACGCCACTGATGTGCAGGGGGCTACGTAATAGTGAAAAGATCAGAAAAGAGAAAGCCGGAAACCATATCCTAAACAGGGAACAAGGGATGAGCCTCTTAACCTGTTCAATAGACATGGGTGGAGTGTGAACCGGGCGATAGATAGATCTATCTACTCCAATTGAAAGATATATATATATATATATATATATATATATATATATATAAGGTGTATGGTTAGGTCCTGAAGGCCGCCACAATGCGTCTAGCAAAATAAAAGAAGGTAAAGAAGCTGTTGGGCATTACCTATCCATTATAAATCAATATTTCGAGACCAAAATCTCATCCTCAGAATGGCAGAGGAGCCTGGGTCTGTCCGAGTGAGTCTTTGTGCCTTTCAACTTGTATGGTTACTTATAATAACAATTAAGACAAAGCAGTTAATCAGCAGTCCAAAAATTTATTATCAAAATTGTTCTGGTTAAGCAACACAAATGGTTCTGATGGTTTATCTTGAATAAAAAAAATTTTCTAATTCTGCTTTCCTTTTATTATTATAAGTAACCGTATGGTGACTTTATTGCTACCCTGTGTGTGTGTGTGTGTGTTTGTTTGTGTGTTAATTCTTTTTTTTTTTTTTTTTTTTTTTTTTTTTTTTTTTTTTTTTTTTTTTTTTCTTTTTTTTTTTTTTTTTTTTTTTTTTTTTTTTTTTTTTTTTTTTTTTTTTCTCCCCATGTATAAATTTTATTTGTGTTGCCTTTCAGGTCATAATGATATGTTTGATAATATATCTGTTCAGAAATAAACCACTTTTAGAATTTTCCTCTGCTTGGTTTTTCCCTTTCCAAAAGCTGGTTGGTTTTCCCACTGGTGTTGGTGGTAAGTTGACATTTTTTTAAACTCCTGCAAAATTTTCTATTTGTTTCCATATTTACTAATAATTGTTTAATTTTAGATGATTCCTTTTCTCACAAATTTGGGAATTTGTAGTTTTTCTAGGCTTATCCTAATCTGGCAGGTGGAAAGAAATTTTGTATTTCTCTAGTCAAAAACTACCTTGTAACTTTCTGGTGATTTTGATGATGATATGTAAATTAAGTTTGCATATAATAATATATAATGTGATATATTTATTTGAAAATGTGTAAATTGTTTAAAAATAAACAAGGTACACACACTACTAGGTAATTTGAAATGTATAAAGTTCTGTTCTCCTTTTTCCATATTAATTCTAGAGATGTTATTATATGAAGTATAGGTACTGCTCATACCATATAATCAGTACTGGTTGTCAGGAAATCCTTGGCGAGAATTTGTTCTGTATGATAGCCCACTTACATTGAGTCAAGAAATAATGTTTTTGTTGCTTTACAAGTATTGCAGCACATGGCTAATGTATAAAGATTAAATTGATTTTTCCTTTTAAGATATTTCTCTTTAAAATGGAAATTTTAAAAAAAAGCGAAATCCATGCTTATGGAAATTGAAGAACTGAAGACGAAGAAAACAAGCTTAAAAGTTGCACACAAGAATTGCTAAAGTCAGGTGACAGCCATGTAGAGAAAGCAGAGCAGACTCAGAACTTCGCACTTATTGCAAAGTCCAATGCTATGTGAAGATTTGCAAAGATGTCAAATTTGGAAGAGGAGCTAAATGCTACATTAGATGAACTGAAAAATTAACATCATCGGATTCTGTGCCATGTGTAACAAAAACCATGACTAATAGGAGTAGTTAAACTGTGTCGTCTTTTTGTGGAAATTTCTATTTGTAGTCCTGTTCATTCAAACCATTATACTTAATTTCATAGGAAATGTGCAGCAGTCAATTTTTGGGACATTCATAAACCATGTGTAGCCTAAATAGTTGAAATGTGAAGCAGTAAAAATTATATTTAATTATAAAATTTTCAAGCTGAGAACTTCAACCTGTAGAATGCTGCATAAAATATCTGCCTTCAGTTGCGTTTTAGCCTTTAACAATTGGATTTCTTTACTGCTTTCAACTGATCCATGTGACATGAATTATTTGAACCAACTCTAGCTTTTTACATCTATCAAACTATTAAAAGATAAAGTGTTTTTTTTTTGTTTTTTTTTTAAAATTGATGACTATTCACTTTGTGTGTCAGTGTCAGTTTCACTCCTTAAAACTTTAACATAGAATGCTGGATTTTTTTTTCTTACACAGATCTGTTGGAACCCTGTGAAAAGTTCTCATCCTAATCAAGAAACCCTTTTAAAAAAAATTCTCATGTTTGATCAAATTTTGATTTTCACTTCAAACTGTTTGCTCACTTACCTCCCCATGGATTCAAATGACTAACAAACTAGACTCCTGGCTGAATAATTTTCAGTTTCAGTTCCTGAAAATTTTAATAAGCATAATCTTTGTCTCCAATATGTTAAACTGGAGACAAAAATGTCCAACATTAGTATTACAACAGATAGAATTAAGAGGGTTAATGATTTTGTTAGAATAGTAAGTTTTTGTGATTTAAACTTTCAACTAAATATAATTTTTAAAAAGGTTAAAATAAATGTAAAATTGTTACAAAAGTAAAATGTTTTTTGGGTTGTTTTCTTTTTCTTTTTTGTTTAACTTTTCTTTCTTAATTTTTCCTCCAGGTGCTGTAGGTATTGGTTTCTGGATATTTGTGTGCAATTCAGTGATAAATCGAACCAGCCGCCTCATGGTAATGCTACAGTGAATCATATTTAATAATGGATTGGTTTGGAGTATGCAATTATTAAAAGAAAGCAAGTGTCTCTACTTCAAACTGTATGTCCACTTACTTCCCAATGGATTCAAATGACTAAGGAACTAGACTCCAAAGAAATAGATCTTCGTCTCCCAAGTCCCTGTCCTATGGAGGGATACTCCAGCCACCAAAAAAACTGCTATTCTGTATATAGTGCCTTCCAGCAGTGCAGATGATAAGTGATTGGACCAAAATTGATTACATCTCTGAAAATATTCGCACACTGGCTGGCCACCAGTTAATTATTAAACCATGATGTTTGGTTAAGTGAATAATAATTACCATAATTGGTTCTGTAGCAGGTTTTGTTTCTCTGCTTTTAATATCTAGAAAATATGAAAGAATTAGTTCTTGATAAAATGAAATTAATTTCTGTTCAAACGTCTTAGTAAAATTTTGATAACAGTTAAAATTTTATACATTTAAAAAAAACCTGTCAGTCAAAACTTTACTCAAATAGTTACGAAAAAGAAAAATAATTGTTGTTGCATTTGCTTACGCATTTCATTCACTAAATGTAGCGGCTATTATAGGACAGAAGTATTTTAAGTATTTTATTACATTCTTGAGAAAATAAAATTTAGAACATGAAATTATTTGCCAGCATTTCATTAAAAAATGCTTGGTGGGGGAGGATCTGATTATTTCTGTTTGTTTTGCAAAAGTTAATTTAATGTCCCTCTCTTGTTATTTGCTATTATAAAAAGTAAGAAATTATTAAATTTGTATTTTTGGTAAATTGAAAAAAAATTCTTTTTTTAGAATCTCACTTTGCAGAGGTCTTAAGTTAGCACACAGCTAAGTTCCTCAGACAGTTTTTCACTAACTAAACAGCTTCATTCTCAGGTTCACTGGCTGTTCAGATGGGAACGGAAGCTGAAATATCAACCCATATATATATATAAACAGTAAAAGAGGCACTGGTTAGACCATTTGAAAGTTATTTCAAAAACGTGCTCAATGCACAGTCAAAGAAACTGAATATGCAGAACCAACAATATATTAAAGAACAAAATGTTTACCACTTATTTGCTACCCGGTTAAGTTTCAACCATAGTGGTCACATCTGCTTGATGAGACGGATGTGGTTGAGACCTGGGTAGCAAGTCAGTGGTGAGCATTTTTTTTCCTTATATATTCGAGTGAATAAGGAACGAAGAAAAATTTACAACGTCCAAAACATTAATTTAAAACAGTGCTTGTATATGTGTATATACACACGATTTTTTTCCTTACCGGTAACATGATGCAGTCATCAGGTGCTGATTGAAAACTGTTGCATAATTTAAATATTGACATTTATACTATACTGTAAAGATAGTTAAGCAGTCTATTTATGGGGTAAAGCTAATAAAATTATATATATGCCACCTGACTGTGTAAGTACATGGCTGAAATCCTCTTGCTTCTGGTAAAGTGGCACTTGATCCCAAAAGTCTTTGTTTATTTATTTATTGATTGATATAATTAATTCCCTTTTGCACAGTTGATGGTTTCTTTGAAAATGTATCAGCTCAATTTTACTGGTAATACATTTGGTAGTCAAAACAATTTACAGTTCACTTGACTATGTGGATGTCCCAACTAGTTGAGTGAGAAAATCAATGTGTCACAATGCTACAAACGCTAATTAGTAGAATCATCCAAATTTAGCTATATTTTATACTTTTTAAATGCCAATGCTGCCATTTTGCATGTTTACATATAAGGTTTTATTTATTTATTTTTTTTTTACATAAAGCATTGTCAGTTATTATTATTAATAAGAATTGATTATGCTTTAATCAAAGTTGGGTTACCAAGCATAAGAGAGATGGGGTCAAATCTTGCTGGAGGCTTATTCTTTGTTTCCCATGTTTTACTTACTTACCAATCACATCTAAAAGTTGTGATACAAAAACCCAACAGAAATTGAAATGAAAGAAACACTAGTCAAAATCAATAATGATTGCAAATGCTTCATCTCAGAAATTCAAATGCTATAACATCTATGAATTTAGAAATCATCTGTCTTAAGAAACATAAAATATTAGCACAAATTGAATATACCTGATTTCTTTGCTGCTGTTATGGAATTTTTCATTAGTAACCTTTCAGAATATTCTTCTTCATATCAAAACCAATTTCTGGGTAATTAACAATGTATGATTCTTTATTTATAAAAAGAAGGAATTTACAAACTATTTATCAAAAAAGGGAATTAAAAAAATCATTTATTCAGAAAATTCCTTGTTTCCTTTCAAAATAAGGGTTACATAAAGATTTTTAAAAATTTAAGCAGTTACTTTAATGACCTGCAAACAAGTTAATTGTAGGTCATTAACCTAGACTTAATTCCATATTGAGAAAATATTGTCAAGTAATATCTTGAAACATCAGTGGTGGAGTTACTGATGGTATAAGAATTACCCCACAACAGTAAATATCTTTTAGATAAACCATCTTCCAACAAAGTTGATAAAAGATTTGTTTAAAAGAGACAATGTTATAAATTTTACCATTCTACATTGGGGAAGTCTAATGTTAGTCACTGTAATCTAAATATATTCATCCTGAAAATTTATTTTGTTCCAATGAAAATCTATAAATGTTTAGCACAATTGAGACCAAAATGAGCAATTAGGATTTTTTGTTTTTAAATTCCTTCTGAATATTTGTAATTCAAGGATGAATGATCAAATTTTATCTGGATTAATATGATCTTTTTGAATTAAACTTCAGAAAGGCTTAAATCGCTTCCTGAAAAAAATTCAAATATGAGATTAAAATATATATATATTTTTTTTTTTTCCAAAGAGGGAAATGAAGGTTAAATGGAATACATTGTTGCACTTTGTGTTTCATAGGTTCAACACTTGTTCTTGCTACTTACCTTTGCAATTTTCTTAAGACAGATTCACATAGGCTTAAAAGCGCATTCTTATCCATATTTTAAAAAGAAAGTGATGAGTGACTCACAAATGTTGATATTTTAAAAAATATTTGAAATGTAACTTTCTATTGAAATATTTTTATGCCAAATTTAAAGTAAATTTTTTTTTTTAATTTATCATATTTGCTAGCCTATAAAATCAATGTTTTGTAAGGTTAAATTTTCCTTAGCGCCCTCTCGTTGCTAACAGCAGTTCATCCTGTCCATATGATTTTGATTTTTCTTGCCATAATACCAGTGTTAGACACATTATATTCAGATTTTTGTTTTCACATTTCAATTTTATAGGCCAGCAAATATAAATTCTATAAATTATAACTAAAATTTTGAAATTTATAAAAAAATTAGCATTCTGTATATATGGCCATTTCTTTTTCCTTTTTATATGAGGAAGTAATTCAGGACTACAATACAACCAACATAAATGTAAAAATTATAAATTTGAATACAGAACTTATTTCTGATAATAATTAAAAAATATATAGATCAAAATTTTAACTTTAAGCAATTTGCAAATTAAATAAGCCAGTGTTTGTCATTGTGAATGATTTTTATGTGGTTTTAGAATTTAATGCTTGATTGAAAAGAGAAAAAAATGAAATCTTATTGCTTTGTGAGGTTGTGTGTTCATTAAATACATTCTAATTATTTTTTTTCATGTGAAACAGAAAATAAATTCATACCTTGCTTGTTGTATATTTTAATTAAAAAAATATTTGCCTGAAATATTTTTAATTGGGCTTTGCTTTGTACTTATTTCTGTGCAATGAATAAGAAAATATAAATTTCATTGTGTTTGTGTTTTTTCTTTTTTTTTCTTTAAGTGTTTTTTTTTTTTTAACTGGCATCTCTGTTTCAGTCACATGCCCACCATCACAATGTAGCTTCCCTGTGACTTTTCTATAAATACTTTCATGTTAAGGATTGTGGTTTTTTTTTTATATTACTAACACTATTTTGTTTAGTTTCTATAAAATTGTAATCATTGTAAATATTCATTAGGGTTTTATTCTGAAAAATTATTTGTATTTCGCACCCTCCCCACCACAAATTTTACATAAGGGAACTAGTCAGCACTTCATAGAAACATTGGGGCATTATGTTGACTAATAAAAATGGCAAATGATTTACTTTATGAAAAATAATCAAAAACAAGAAACTGATTCATATTTTACATAATGCCTTATTTGAAGAAAAATATTCACTAAAGTTTTAATTCTTAATAAGTTACTTTGATTCAGTTATAAAAATTGTTTTTCTGGTGTTGAGTTGTCCTGCACTCCTATATTTATAGGGAGTGTCAGGCACCATTAGAATTAAAATCTCTACATTTCTTGTTACTATTCTATTTAATGTTCTATATGGCTGAAAAGTTTATAGGCTGACTATAAAGTAGTGGTGGTAGATCTGTGAAATTTTGCATGCATTAATTTCAACTCTTCTTATTAGTAACTGCATTATTTCTATGTAGGTAAACTGACATTTGACTGTTTAAAGATGACTTCAAATGTAACTAGTACAAACATCTCTTTAAAATGAACAAAATTTGGTATTGTGGTATTGTCAGGTACCTGCAGCAAAAGTTAACCTTAATGCTGACATGGTTGCTGCATTAGCAGATGATACTTTAGCTTTATCAACAGTGCAAAAGAGAGAAGATGAATTTAGGAGGGAAAGGAAAAACTGCCACCACTGAGGAAAATATTGATTGTGTTAACCAAATCGTGATAGATGACAGGGAATTAACTATAAATCAAATAGCCAATGCTATTAGCATATTCTGTGAGAGTTAAGAAATAGTCTGAACAATGAAATTGGCATGATGAAGGTTGCAGCTCGGAGAGTGTCATGTCTTCTGACATCTGATCAGAAGTATACCAAACTGATCATATCAGGAAATTGAAGTATATTCAGCTGGTTTCCTTGGATATTGAGCGTTGGGTTCATCACTTTGATCCAGAGACAATTCATTTAGTGGAAACATCTCTTCTCACAGTCCCCAAAGAAGGTCAATGCTGTCTTCCCAAGTGCCATGCTAGCAATAGAGAGTACTATGCCAATGTACTGAGGCAGTTACAAAAAGCTATCAAGACCAAATACCCAGGAAAACTGACTAAAGGGGTCTTGTTTCATCATGACCATGCTCCAGCATACAAATCCTTGGTTTTAATGACTGCTGTGTGTGACTGTGGCTTTGAACTGTTTGATTACACTCTCTTTTCTCTTGATTTGGCCCCATCTGACTATCCTTTGTTCCCCCAAACCAAAAAAATATCTTGGCTGGGAATTGGTATCAGTGTGTTGATGATGACATATCTGATGATGACTCTTGACCAACAGGATGAAAGTTTCTTCACCAATAGGATCCAAGCGCTGCAACAATAATGGAAGAAGTATGTGGAAAAATAATAAATACTGAGAAATAAACTTCATTTGGTCACATTTCCATGAAAATCTCTTGTCACACAATTAACTTTTCAGCTGAACGTCATATTTGAACTTTATTCAATCAAAATGTAACAATTATTTTTTTCTTTGTAGGTAGAAAGTATTTTTATAGTTATACCTTGTGCATATTAAAACTATAACTGTTTTCTTGCACTAGAACAAGAATCTGAATTTAACATTTTAATCATTCATTTGATAAAGATACCCTTGGGAAAGGTATGAATCTATCTCTTCTCTCCTCCAGCTATGGGTAAATAGGGCAGACTGGGTTCTATAATTTTATGCTTGTCAATAGAGTTTTTTAATGCAATTTGACATGTTTTAACAAAATAGAAAAGTTAGCAAACTTTAAGCTTCATCTCTGCAAAAACAAAATGTGTCAAAAGAACGGTTTTTAATCTGAAATTTGCATTTTGGGATCATCTTTTTGCTCATAACGATGCATTCAGTTGTTTTGTAATTTATGTTTAGTTCTTTCGTCTCAACTCAGTGTAAACTGCAAAGAATTATCATTATCATGGGAGACCTGAATTCCACACAATCTTTCTTTTTAACAGTTTTGTTGATTTCTGGATGTATACTTCTCTTGACCAAAAGATTGGATCAGTCAGTCAAAGAAACTCAATACTCTGGTGAAGCACATCATTAATAAATTTTCCACTTGTCTTATCTTTACATCCCCACAATACCTCTATTTAACAGTTTTGTTGATTTCAAGATGTATACTGTATACTTCTATTGAACAAAAGATTGTTTCAGTTAATCATTATTTTGCCTATTTTTTAATGTATTGAAATATGTGCTTGTATATTGTATTGTTTATCCCCAAAGTTCTAACACTGCTCAATGGGTGAAGGTTGTTTTTTGTTGATGCTGTCAAATGGGGACAGAAGGAAAAGTAGAGCTAGAGAGTTGGGATTTCTCTCCACTTAGAGTAAATTTATGGGGAACTTATCTAAAGTTAAAACTTTAAATCAAGTTTCACTCTCCTCTCTGTCTGTGTGAGAGAGAGAGAGAACACCCTCAGCCATGGTGAAAATTATTTATCTAGAAGTTAAACTCTAATGATAAACCAGGTGTGTAGATAGAGTTCCTGAACCATCTTAATGCCAATGTATTTGAGAGAAGGAAACTTTAACATTGACCTCATGGAAATTTTTTTTTTTAATCATATCACCCCAAGCAAGGCGGTAATGCCACTGATGCGCAGGGGGCTACTTAAGAGTAAAAAGATTGGAAAAGAGAAAGCCGGAAATCACATCCTAAACAGGGAACAAGGGATGAGCCTCTTCACCTGTTCAATAGATGTGGGTGGAGTGTGAACCGGGCGATAGATTAGTCTATCTACTCCAATTAAGAAAAAAAAAAAGAAAAGAGTAAAAAGATTGGAAAAGAGAAATCCGGAAACCACATCCTAAACAGGGAACAAGAAGAATCTAATTTGGATACTGCATTGTCTGTTGTGCAGATTACCAAGTGACATGCCAGGCTGAGGTAAAAAAAAAAAAAAAAAAATCGGATACTGGTAAGAAAAGTTCTATTTAGCCATCTAACTTATCAATTGGAATATCTCCAAGGTCAAAATTTAGTAGTGACGCCATTACATGCATGGGAGAGAACTTATATTGGACTGGCTTAAAAGAATAAACAAAATGAAATTGAAATTACAGTACACAAAACATCAAATATTGTAACAGACTTTCTTACATCTGTCAGAAAGATTAATGGCTGCCCACATAGTTATTTATGGCAGTAAAATCAGTGTTATATCAGCCTATGCTCTAAATAAAAAAAACATTGTCTCAAAGAGTTAACTTCTAGAGAGCCTTAACTCAGGTTTGTGTGGTAAAAAGATCTTCCAGAAAATTGCATTAATGGGGACTTTAATGTTATCTCTTGTGTTTTTTAATGTTTTTGAATTCCTCCTTTGATGGGAAGATGATATCACTTTTTGAAATAGAAGTCTCAAACAACAATGGAGAGCTTTTGTTTCTCAAAAAGGTACTCCATTCTAAATACATGATTTTGACCATCTCTGAAACACCACATCATATGGTATAGCCTGAAATGAGAAACTGCAAAAAAAAAAAAATTAATCAGAGATGTCAGAATTTATAACTCCCACTTTGAATCTAATCATAGACGTCTCAAGACAAAACTTAACACACCAGCCAACAAAATAACCTGCTTCTGCTCACATGCGCCACAAAGAACACTTCAGTAGAATATCTAAGCACTAAAAATAAGATTAAAATTAGTGTAAAAGTATCTATACATTTTTTAAATTCTGTTGTATGAATACTATAATTTTTTTTAAAAAAATTTTTTAAAATTTTATTTTTAGTTCAGTAGCTTTGTGTTATCTTTAGGATGTTTAAAATACTATCCTTACTAGATAAGAAAATAAAAAGGCATTTTAAATATATAAGAATCAAACATTTGTTTAATATCTCTCCCCTGGATTGTGCACATTCATAAATAAATAGATTTATTATGTTAAGATTTGTTGTCATCCTGAGGTATTGATGAAAGAATTTACAATGCCTTTAGATGTAACTCTAGGACACTTGATTGATTAACTTTTATTATATTACATTCGTGATGTATGTAAATATTTATTGGAAAATAGTTCATTTTGAAATGTGCTGTTAAATCATGTCAAATTCAGAGTTGTCTCCCATTATTAAATCTGCATTTGATTTTTGAGAAGAGAATTGTCAATATGCTTTGAATCAGTCAAACTATTTTTTCCATTTTATATTGTTATGCATTTAATTATAGACAACGTTTCAGTCAAGTAAACTCTGGTCATCGTTAAGTGTCCATTATTTCGGCTGGTATAGGATATTTTATGTCCTAATTAGTTATTTTTATCTTGGGGTGCTGTTTTTTGTTCACACTGAACTAGGAAATGAATTTATCACCACTAGGTGATAACAACTCTTAATTATATAAGTTCATGATAGTTATCAAAGATCAGCTCAAAGTTTTGTGATAAAAATAATTGTATTTTGGATACAATTATTCCTATCTGGGTCCTGTAGATCAAAGCGTGACAAAATTTTAAGATTATTATCAATAAGTATCGTGAACTATTAATATTTTTGTTATAATAATTATTGCTGTAGATTTCTATAGAGCATTTTGGCAACAAACTTTTTAATCTTGACATTCATTAAATCATATAATTTTACATATATCAATAGGTATTATTATTAATTGTTATATAAAATACAAAGATTTTGTCTCTTTAACTGAGCAGATTTTTGCCTACTTCAAAGTTTCATAAGGACAACATTATGATGTTCTCACTTGTCAAGGTTATCTGTTCAATTAAAGAGACAAACATTTTGTACTTATCAATGCTCTATCTCCACCCAATCTCAAGCATGTTACGATAAAGGATTTGCTTGCCAAAATACATTTTATCAATAAAACCACTGAAAAAACAAAAACCTTGGTGCTAAACATTATCACAATCAAACAATATATATATATATATATATATATATATATATATATATATACACACACACAGAAACACGCTACCACACCATCTTGAAGGACATACATAGTATATTTTTGGAGCCTTTTATATCCAATGTCATCTTGTTTCAACATTTGGTTATCATGGTATGTTCATTTGGTTTTTGGTAATGGTCAAGAAAAGGCATCATAGGGACAAAAGTAATACCACAATCAACACATATCCCCTATCAGCTAAAATAATGAACACTTGAATATGGTTAGATAATACTTGTCTTTTAAAAAGAGAAATATTTTAACTGTTTTTTAAGAGTGTAGCAAATACTTCACCTGGTTTCACCAGACAAGCATGCATTGAAAACTTTATCAACAGCAGCAATCCTTTTTCTGATTTTGGGTATATGTCATAAAAACTGGGAGCATGCATAGTACAAATCAAAAGAGGTGATCTGTCTTTGACACTATCAAGATAGGAATGCTAAACTTAGCACTCCAAGAACAGACACACATGGCTTAGACAAAACACTTCACTCACTTTTTGACTCATAAACAGAATAAGTTAAAACATTTATTTTTTACAGAGACTATCATAAGAATATTCCTTGAATTTATATTGTCTTTCAGGGACTATCCCTGAGCATTCTCTACATGAAATGTTCCCACTAGAATGAAAAATGTCTGTCTCATTTTATTTAATTTTCTACAAATTCTATTTTCTCAACCTATTTAAATACATTTTTGTTTATCAACACACAGTCTCTTCTCAACTTCAAAAGGTGACCTCAAACCTAACACAACAAGAAAAACAATTACAACTGATTTTTAAATCTTATTTATTTTGATTATCAACCAAATTTCTTGAAGGACTATGAAAAATTTTTCTAGTATATGAATAAAAGCCTTTCTATGAGATAATTTTTAAAGATAATACTGAAAACTATAATTATTACACTCCTTTTATTTGTAAGTGTAATATTGATTACTTAAAAAAAATTATATTCAGAGAGAAAACATTGACATTTCATGACTTACTTAAATTGGTACCCTCATTCTTGTTACACTTTTGTATACACCTTCCTTAAGTATATATAATATCCAGTCACTTACGGATAAGAATTCCTTATCTCATTCAATCTTTATTTGAGATCGTTTTACCTACATGTCAGTTTGAACAATGAAATAAAACTGAGTAACAAAAATTATAAAATGTTGACAGGAATCTTTGTTGTTAGAATAAGGGAATTGTAAACAAAGCATTCTATTAAAAGTTCTTTAAAGGTTACCAATATGTACTTGAGAAAGGTGAGAAAGTGAAGTGGTTGAAATTTAATGCTAGAAACATCAAAAATGAAGATACACATCCAAAGTATTCAATGAGTGATTAAGTTGTCTAAGCTTAGTGCAAATAGAATTAACTTGATAAAATTGTGAAAAAAACTTTACAAAGTAAAATTGTCTTTTGTGAGAGTGAATAAAATTTGATTAAAAATTAATGAATGTTGAATTACAAAATCTGTTTGAAAAGTATTCAGCCATTTTTGATATCTCATGAACTGGTTGCACGAATTTGGATATAACTTGATAACCGATTAGAGAGGACTTTATTGCAAATGGATAAACAGATACTACTCAGCTGGCAGTAAGATATCATTGAGTTAGCTTGTGAATTGAGTGATTGTTGTATTTACAGTGAATGTGCATCAAGTTTTGCTTGAAACTTGGACATTAGTTGGGAAAACTATTTTTATAATTAAGATGCTTAGAGATAATTCAACGCTTTGATAAAATTTTGGTATCTATGCTTTCCAACTTTGCTGTGAATTTTTTTATATTATTGTTTATACAACACAAAGATCAAGAGCCACTCAAGGTAGTGTGTGACTGAATGAGATTGTTGTAAGTGTGTAAAAGGAGGAAATAAGAAGTGCAGGTTATGCAGATATGTAGGATAGATAAAAGCTGACTCTAAACTTGAAGAGGTTATGTTCGTAATGATCGTCCTTTTGAGAGTCTGTTACAAAAAGTAACAGTTCTAGAGAAAAAGCACTCTACTTTCTCCATATTATGACTCTCCACAACTTTTTATCCTTTGTAGCTCTTAAAAATATTTGTCCCTGTACTATCTCTCCCCAGCTCTGTTCTACCATCCATTTAGAAAAACACATTTGATAGACTTAAAAAAAGAGATCTAATATTTTGGGACATATTATGAGGAAAGAGGGCTTGGAAGAATTTGACACTCACAGGACATAATGTAGGCAAGAGGAGCAGAGGGAAACATCGAGTAATCTACCTAACGAGATTGTAAATCAATAACAGGACAGGGATTGGGAGGGATAGTAGAAAGAAAAAACATTAAGAACTACAAAGGTTAAGACGTTGTGGGGAGCTGTATCCAGCACATAGGAAAAGTAGACTCAGTTAAAAACTATATAATTCACTGGCTTATATACTACTCTGAGAACTGAACTGAATACTGCAAAATGCAATGTTATTTGAATTTCTTCAATGAAAAATTATCAATGATTAATTTTTAACTTGTGTTTCTTTCATCTTAATACCAGCTGCTTTTTATTGCAACTCCTAGATTATTTTCTCCTCTAAGCATGGAAAGGCATCTGAAGAAAAGAAATGACCCATAATTAAAAAAAGGACAAAAAATTCTGACATTGTGCTAATGGTTCTCCACAGATGCCTACCCCTTGTAGCCCTTAGTAGCATTTCTCCCTTTGCTAGAAAAATAACTACGATTGTTTAATATGAAAGAAGATAAAAAAAAACACAATGAAAGGAAATAATGAAATAAGCTAACTGTTTATTGCTCCTTAATTGAGGAAAGTAATAATTTTGTGCACAACCAATGAAAAAGGAAACATGTAAAAAAAATACAAGTGAATGTGTGTTTTGGTGCAATGGATATCAGCTTAGACTGAGAAATCAGAGAGCTGAGTTCAAATTTCAGTTGAATTTGTTGCAATCATGTATGAATCCATCCCTTCTTCCTGCAGATATGTGTTGAATATCTGGACAGATTGAGTTCTATAGCTTTAATTGATACCCAGTCTATCAAAGAAAAAAGTGGCAACTTACTGCAGGAAAATCTTTTGAACACTCTCTTCCAACATGCACTGAGCCAGCATGGAAGAGTAGCCTCATAAAATTAACATGAGAATAATTATCTCGTGTTGATGTACAATCTGCAATATTGCGGAGTAAACAAATGCTTAAGTGATATATTGAGATAGGTATTTTTTATAAACAAAACACATTCAGTCCAAGCAACCATTCCTTCTTTTTATATAAGGAAAGATTGTCTTGAATTAATGAAAATAGTTTCAAGAACTTTTAAATGATAATTAGGATGTGACCTGTAGAGAATTGAGAACATGTCTTCTCAGAAGAGCAATGTGTTGTCTTGATTTTATATAAGTTGTTCTGCGGTTAACATACTTATGCAAATTATTTAGTCAACCTTTTTCCCAGATTGAACAATACACAGTTGTTAGTAAGCAGCTTGAATAGAAAATAAAAAATCTTCCTATGAGATTCATAGCTTAAGTGGGAAGGAAGCAACCTGAAGATAAAGGTGTAACACCCCAACGTCCGTCCCGAACAATTTTCTCCGGCAGCCGTTCTCCACGCTGTGATGTTGCCGGGAGTTTGTTGAAAATGTCGGCCGGACAGCTGGGGGTACAAGATTGACTATAAGGAACGAACTTCCACAATTTGGATGAGTTGAAAAGGATGCTTTATTCGTTGAGTTAGCCTTGTCTGTTGGGGGAGGCGAATGTGACACACAGCTCTAACTCTAATTAATAGGAGATCAACAAACCCGAACTGAACGAAACAAGACGAACTGAGATCCTTCCTTCAAGCTCGCACCCGGCTGACTCCCTTCCACTTAACTCGTCTAACTTTAACTTCTATTTATTTAAATGAAAATCCAGAAATCCGGAAATCCGGAAATGCTTTAGACCACCGGTGATAAACACCGGCGACTGTAAGTCTGAAATTTCAGTTATCATTTTTTTTTATCTTAATAAGGCTTCCGCCGGAAAAGGCTTAATGTGTGGTCAAGATATAGTAAAGGACAGCCTTTGACCGGGTCATAGAAAACCTACCTGCTGAAGTTGAACTTATCTCATTAACTCACTGAGTCAAACATTTACCGGAGGACAATTTTCCTCATAAAAGAAAAAGCCTTTATTTATTTATTTTTTTCCTCTTCTTTTTCACTTTTGTGAGATATGTTTTTAAACTATTTTCTATTCTAATCTATTTTCTATTTTAATCTATTATAATAAAATACATATATGTCTAGTTATCGTGTCACAAAGGATACATGTTTAAACATTATGAATTTCAAGGTTTATTATTTTTTTTTAATGAACTCTGCTGATTGTCTAAAGGTTGTGATAAAAAAAGCAACTAAAATTAAGAGGAAAGAAATAATAGTCAAACATGAATAACAACAAGATTTAGTTCTGTTCTATGTTATAAATTAGTTTATACTAACTTATAAGGGGAAAATAGTTATTTTGATATTCTATTTATGAAGTACAGGTTGCTTAGAAAATATAAAATGTTACTCACATTTTTAGATTCAACTTGCTTTTTGACTTTTGAGTCTTTTCTGAGTCACTCTATTGGCAAATGTTACACAATTCTTACCAAATCCAGTTTTGGAATATGACTTTTTAAAACTCTTTTTTCATTACATTATTTACATCTGTTGTCCTCATCTTTATTGCCATATTCATGATGTTTCAGTCATTGTATGCTCCGGCCTTCATCAGGTGCTTGGAATTTCAAACCAAAAATCTTTATTTTGATAACTGGGGTATATCGTTCTTATTCCATGTGCAATAGCACTTCCGGGTGGTTTTGCAGTTATCTCCCTTTAACTCAATTCTTTAAGTTATTTGTTCACCACTGCTGTAGGCAGGTATTAAACTCATAACTCTTCCTTCATTCTATTTTTGAATCACAGAAATATATTTTACAAATTTATTTTAAGTTTTTCTCATAAAATGATAAAATGCAAGATAATTTACTGTAGTTCCAAGTTGCATTCTATTCTATTACAATTTTACATTATAAACTCAAATAAAAAGGCTGATTATATTAACCAAGTTTTTTAACATGTCTTCTTTATTTTAAGGTCAAACTATTAAAATATACAACATTATTAAATGTTAAAAATAATATTATCATTATCAAGTTTATTCAAAATATAAAACCAGGTAAATAAAAGATAATATACGTGCTATTGATCATTCTTTAACCAAGTCAATAAATAAATCTTACTTTAAAGAGGTTTGTAACCAGGTCATAATCTGGGTCTTCATATCAGTCAGATAACAGATTTTTTTGTTTGTGTGTGTGTGTGTGTGTGTGTGTGCATGTGTGTGTGCGTGTGTGTGTGCGTGTGTGTGACTCTACAGTTTTTCTAGAGTCAAGTGTAAATAAATAAATTTTTAAAAATTGATAAATTTACATAATGCTATTCATATCATTTCCTGTTTTAATTAAAATCAATATTTAATGCGCATTGCAAATAAACCATTTCCCCGTATGTTCACTGAAGTTAAACAACATTGAGCCTAGTCAGTACCTGGGTGAGTGACCAATTGAGAATACCAGGTGCTGTAAGCTTGAATCTGCAGGTAATGAAATGGATAATGGCTTGGAATTGTTAATCAAAGAGTTGAGTTCCAGTTCCAGTTGAGTTTGTTACATTTGTTCAATTCCCAGCTGGGTCATACCAAAGACTTTAAAAATGGTCTTTGACACATCTCTGCTAAGTGCTCAGCAGCAAAGAGAAGGATTGAGGGTAAGTGGAGAAATCTAGGGCTAGGAGTCATGCCCACTTCTACTGTAAGTTAGCAGTAAAAGAAAAGGGAGCTTTTAGGTCGCTGTCGGCCTAGTGGTCCACCAACTTAATTAACTTATGCTTTATTTTCAATTATATAACTTTGTGAAAGGTATGAATTCACCTCTTCTCTCCCTAGCTATGGGTTGATTAGTAAAACTTGCATTAGTAAATCATTATTTTCTCACTCAAAAATTCTTACAATTTTAAAAATATATTTTCTGGCTTTAAGTAATCTCCAAAGGGCTCATAAACCGTAGAAAATGTATCAATAAATATAAATAACAAATGAAAATGCAATCATTTTTCATTATGATAGAGTACAACTGTGTTAACCACCAGACATTGCAAAACGAGCAGGTTTGTGATAAAGCAGGCATTTGTTCCCAAGTTCACCAAACATTTAGTTAATCTCTTGTATATATATATATATATATATATATATATATATATATAGTCATCCGCAGACAGATCTGTTTCGCTGTATCACAGCTCATCAGTACGGTTAGACTCCGATAAAAGTATTTTTTATTACTACCCATAATGATAATATTTTTAAAAAATAAAATTGAAAAATGGACTAGCTAACCAGTTTCTCACTTTGCTCAAAAGAGCTAAATAAAGAAATAATTATCATTTTAAGAAAATGGACAAGATGTAGAGGGGAAAAAAATCTTAACTGGAAATGAGTTGGAGGCCAAATATATGCTCTCTGTTTACACTGTAGAGCTTGAAAGATTGAATATAGATGGCCTCCAATACTTTCAGGGGCTAACTAGAGTGGGACGTACTTAACATAGAAAATGCGTCCACACTAAGGTTAGAGACACAATTATGGTTATTAATTGTTTTACAATAGATGACCCATATGTATTGGTCAGCCTATCTGAGAAGGAATAGTTCAAATTACAGATTTTTGTAGGTACATGTTGTACAATTCTGGCATATAATCTTTGAGTAGTTCTCCCTATGTAGTGTGATCCACTCATCATTCCGCTGATCCTAGTGGTGGTCAGAACGTCCTGAACCTTTCCTCATCTCAGTTGTCAATGGAAGAGTTATCTATTCTCTTGCATGCATTGAACTTTTGTGTTCCCACCTTGCATATTAAATGAGAGGAGATTTATGCAGAGTTTGAAGTTCGAAGTTCTGTTTGTCCAGTTGGCCAGACTTCAGCCTGATTCAGCCAGCAAAGTCAGTGACCTTAAGGTTAAATGCAATGATATTGCACATTCCTATGCAGGTACTCCTGTTTCCTTTAATGTCAGAGTGGAACAGATAGCAATATAAAATTATTAATTCATTTCGACGTAATAAGTCTTTGGTTATTATGAAACAGGATAAAGACTTGGGTATCGTGATTCTTGATTATCAAGATTCTCTTAAAAAGATGATGACTATCCTTGAAGATACTTACAATTTTGTTCTGTTAGACCCAATAGACAAATATGACTCTACAATATCTATTGAGGCCAAATTCTAAAAATGCCTACTTAAATGGGCTAAAAGTAGAGCTTTCTAATGAAATTAGACCCACAGGTTCTATTCGTTCCCATCTCTATGGTTTACCCAAAACATATAAGGATAGTGTCTCATTGATAGTCTTCCCAACATGGTGTGGCTAAATGGCTTACGACCATATTACAGCTTGTTTTGGAACAGTATAACAAATTCTGTATTAAAGATTCATTTGAGTTTTTTTTTTTTTTTACTTTTTACAGCATTATCTGTTAACCAACAAATTTATATGTTCTTATGACATTTTTAACCTTTTTACCTGTGTCCATTTAGCTGAGACTATTGACATATGTGCCAATGCCTTATATTGTAGTCAGTTGTCACCTTCCATTATTCCTGAGGTGATATTTGTCAAACTGATGCAATTTGCCATGATGTCAGATGAATTTAGTTTTGACAGCATCATGTATAAGCAAATTTATGGTGTTTCCATGGGTTCTCCTTTGGAGCTCATTTTAGCAAACATCTTTGTTGGATTCCATGAGGAGAGTATTTTATCAGAATTTAACAAACCAGACATTTATTTTTGATATGTAGATGACACCTTTTGTCTCTTTAATGATGAAATTGAAGTGGACTGTTTCCTTTTGTCCCTAAATAATATACATCCAGCTTTAAAATTTACACAAGAAAAGGAGATTAATTCTTCCCTTCCATTTCTTGATGTTTTAGTGAGCAGATCTTCCTCTGGTTTTCTTACATCAGTTGACCAAAAACTGATATTTACTGGTTTGTATACCAGGTGGGACTACTTTTATCCCTCAAAATGTAAAATTAATCTAATTAAGACCCTTATCCATAATGCCTGAGAATCTGCTCTAAAACTAAGTTGGATGACGAATTCAGGTTTATTGATACCACTCTCTGTAATAATGTCTATCCATTGGATGTTGTCCAAGCAGTGATTAGGAATAACGTATTGGAGTTCAATAAAGTTAAACCAGCTACAGTACAAAGATGTCCCGTGTACCTGTGCCTTCCTTGGCTGGGTTCTGTCAGTGATAGATTTGCTAAGCAGGTTTCTGTTGCAGTTTGACACTGTTACTTTACTGCCAATACTCATGTAGTTATTTTGCTAAATCTATCTTTCCTTCTATATGTTCTCCCCTACATCATAATAGCTCTTTGATTAATATGTTTAAATATAGTTGTGGATTGTACTACATAGGGAGAGCTACTCAAAGACTAGATGCCAGAATTGAACAACATGTACCTACAAAAATCTGTAATTTGAACTATTCCTTCTCAGATAGACTGACCAATACATATGGGTCTTCTATTGTGGAACACCTTATTAATAACCATAATAATCTTAAGTACGTGCCTCTCTAGTTCCCACCTCAAAATGTTGGAGGCTATCTATATTCAATCTTTAAAGCTCTCAGAGTGTAAACAGAGAGAGCATATATTTGGCCTCCAACTCATTTCTATTTAAATTTTTTTCTTTTTTTCCCCTCTACACCTTGTTCATTTTCTTAAAAATTTTTTTTATTCACCTTGATTTAGCTCTGTTGAGTTAGGTGTGAAACCAGTTAGCTAGCCAATTTTTCAATTTTATTTTTAAAAATGAAATATTATCATCATGAGTGGTAATAATTTTTGTCTAATTATTTTTTTGTCTCTTGATATATATATATATATATATATATATATATATATATATATATATATAACTACACCAAACAATCAGTTAGATGGACCACATTACAAAACTGATCATCCAAATCCTTATGAATAGAGCAAGAAGCAAAATCAGGCTAGAGATAGGACAAGAACAGTGCAAGTTCGTCAAAGACACCGGAACAAGGAACATCATATTTAGGATTAGAATGCTATCCAAAATCTTCCTTTCTTGAATGTCTGCCAATGGCTTGGTGGGTAGATCTTCATCTGTTGATAAATCAGTCAGGTTTCGATCCCGGCTTGAAGTGGGAGTTTAATCTAGCTGCACTGATATAATACTTATAAAAATAATAAAATACAAAACACATATAATATATACATATAGAAATATATAATATATATATATATATATGTATATATATATATATATATATATATATATATTTAGTAAGGTTTAAGCAGAAACATAACAAAAAAGGGAATAAGGCACAGAACTGGGAATAAACTAAAGGGGCTATAAGTAATTAATCAGGTTCTAAGTAATTAAGTAAGAATTTATTTCTATGTCTGCATGTTGTCATTAATTCCCTCCTTTTGTTCAATAATTTAGATGTTTTAGTATTAGAAGTTTTTTTTAAAAGGCATAAGTTACATCTATTGTTATTTTTTTAAAAAACCAAAACGTTTTTGGTGAAGGCAGTACTATTCTTGCATTTAATATTATTCAAAGTCAGTTTATGATTATTGAATCTAGATTTCCAAAGACCGGCCGTTGATCCAAAGTAGAATTGAGTCATTATATATATATATATATATATATATATATATATATATATAACAACTCAAAATTCTACCAAACGTTTTGAGTCATTAAATATATATAATGACTCAAAGTTCTCCTTTGGATCAACAGCCGGTCTTTGGTAGTCTATATATATATATATATATATATATAATGACTTATCCACTAAAAATAACATTTAAGTAATAAAACATAGAGCACTGTATACAGTGTTTCCTCGCTTGTCTGTAAGCACGTATTGCACAAGTGTTAAAAAAAACCTAAGTTACGTAACCTTATGCATTCTAGAAGTCAGAAAAAGACACATAAGTTACAAAAATTTCTTTTGCTACATAAAAATTTAGTAAGATTTATAAACAGTTAAACATGACAGTAAATTGTGTACGGTCTCTCGTAGCCATGCGAAAAGACGAGACCCATTGTGTTCACCAGCCGCACAACTACTTTCAGTGCGTATATATATATATATATATATATATATATATATATATATATATATATGTATGTATGTGTGTGTGTGTGTGTGTGTGTGTGTGTGTGTGTGTGTGTGTGTGTGTGTGTGTGTGTGTTTTGCAAAATGGTGCAATATTCTTTAATTTAATTTATGTTCTTTATGTATTTTTTATTGCTATGGGTGAAAAAGTTATTGCAATAAAAATAATGTGATACAAGACTTTTAGATCAGTCAATTTTTTTTATTTTATTTATGACAATATTTATGTTATTGATTTGGAAATTATCTCTTGTCAAATTGTGTAATTTTTTGTATACAGTCATAAATATCAGAGTACAAAAGTAGATTGACCAAGATAAAATATTATGTCGAGATAGATGTAAACAGTTTGAGAGATTATTTATATTTTAATGTCCTTCATGACGTCGGAATTTAGGACTTCCAGTTTCTTTTTATTTTATCTGTAAAAAAAAGTTAGTTGCGTATTTGGGCAGCAACTTAAATTAAATTAAAAATTAATTAAAAATTATGGGAATTACATTGTAGTTGTGTTCATAATTCACTTTTTAAGTTCTATTAAAAGACAAACATTTCCCTTCTTTTTCTCTTTCTTCTTCTTGTTTCAAGATGTAGAAGTATGTACATTAAGGCGTTCTCACGGTTTGGTTACTTGATTTTTATAAGGGTTTGGATAGGCGTCAAGTATGACGAATGGCCTTCTGCCAAACATAATTGAACCCACCGACAATGAAAGAAAATTCTGTTGAACAAACATGAAAAAAGATAAAAAGTTCTCATTTGTAATAATGAGTAAACATTTATTTAACGAGATGATTGACATTATTTTGTTTTAAAATGATATTTATGTCCGGAAGTTCTGCATAAATTTTCTTTTCTGAATGTGTGTGTTTTTAGAGTTCAATTTTTTAAAAGTCAGTTGAATGCTTTTTGGAAGAGAAAATATGTCTCTGCTTCGCTCTGTGTGTGACGAGTAAGCGATAAATAACTTCCTTACTAAAGGAAAGAACGGAATTGGTCTCTTTGATTTTCTTTCTTTCTTTCTTTCTTTGCCGACAGTAAAAGAGAAGAACAAGAACTAATGATTGAAGTAAAAAAGAGAAAGTGAGAGAGTGAGAAAGTGCATGTCTTTTTGGTATAGATTCTAGAAGACAACTGAAGTTTTGTAAGCGCCTCGGTAATGCTTTAATCAAATTGGCCTTGTGCCAAACACAACCGAAGTTCCCACAATTTAAAATATCAGAAGATTGAAGGTTGGATGTTGAAATGTGGAAGGATAAAATATTTCGTTTGCACATTAAAGTAAAATTTTTATTAACAGAATAACAAAATTGTAAGAATAACAATAAAATGTTCACAGAGAAAATGCATGTAGTTAATTATTCAAAGAGAAATGTAAGTATTTAAATGTCCCACAGAAATTGAGAGTTCGTGGTTGATAGTAGCAGAATGTGTGTATGTAAAAAGATTAAAAAGATTGCTCATAAAAGTCTATGTTCTTTTCCTTTTTTGGCTAGCGAAAAAGTGAGTGAAAAGAAAAGTCAAGCAATAAAGGAGATTGCACTTATCGAAGTCAGTTGAAGTATCTTGTTGTTGTTGTTTTCTTTGATGGCGTGTGGATGAAGACGAAAAAAGGAAAATTGGAAGGAGAGGTAAAACGAATGTGTGACGCGCCCTTACATCCGGGTCGGCTTCTTGAAATTTATTCCTTACATTGTGTCGAGGTCCTTCAGATTCACTCCCATGTTGAACTGACTCGACCGGTCAAGTGGCGTGGTCCAAGTAGTGGATTTTAATCATGTGACCGGCTCCAACAGCATACCCATTTTCTAGATGTTAAGAAAAATTGACCGGGGGTCATAGATCAATTTGCTATTTCCTATCCAATCAGAATCTAGAATCTTACTTTTCACACTGACTTGTGAAATTTGCCTTGGTCTGGGTTTTTCCAAAATGTTTTTAGTCGTTTTGATCCAATTTTGCAAGTGTGAAATTTTACTTTTTTCGTTTGAGTTCATTGTTAGATGATTTGTATCCTACAGTCTCTCTGACTAGCAAGTGAAATTATTTATGTGTTTGTGAAGGATAGAATCGAACCAACTTTTATATTTTTTTTTCTGAATCCTTATTGTTTTAAATAAGAAATTGTATCAAATTTGTTTTCAAAGATGCCCGCACACGGTAAAATTTGGTCAGCCAATTGTTGAAAACAGCTTTTTATTGATGAATGAATAAATGTTAATGCTTTTCAATTGGGTCATGAAAAGGTGTTGGTGTGTGCAAGCTCTGTGCAATCAGATTTTACGAATCCGACAAGGGCTTCTATCATTTTTAAATTTTAAATATTGTATATATATATATATATATATATATATATATATATATATATATATATATAAAGTACAAAGTGTCTGTCTCTTTAACTAAGTAGATTCATGCCAACTTCGAAGTTTAGTAAATAATTAAAAAGAAAATCCACCAGTCATAAAAAAAAGAACAACCGATCACAAACAAGACCACTCCTACAAAAATTACACCATGTTCTATATAAACATGAAAAAACTGGAACTTAACGGCAAATAGCCCCGGCGAGTGAGAGCATCATAAAAGTGACCGCACGAAACTTGTAAGTCGGCATGAATCTGCTTAGTTAAAGAGACAAACTCTTTGTACTTATCAACTCTCTATCTCCACCTCGAGATCGAGCACTTTACGATAAAGGACCAACTTGCCAAATAAGTTCTATCAATAAAACCACTGAAAATCAACAACGTTGGCGCTGAACATTATCAAAATTAAACTATATCTATATAAAAGCTGGAATTTTGAAATTGTCTGCGATGGTGGAGAGGACAAAATAACAGCAAAATAAAAAAACTTCAAACAACTTTGAGCACAATTCTCAACGCTTTATTCGATTATTAGAAAAATACAATAAAATATTAAACAAACAGTCCTTGTCAGTTCTTTTTAATCAAACCTGTTTGGTTGATTACTTGATTTCTAAATATACCTTATTCATTTTCATATATATATAGTGGATGTATGTGTGTGTGAGAATGTTACTGTTGACATGAGGCATGGTGGCTGTCAGTTTCATGCCTTAAGCTATCTTAAAATCATTATCTACAAATGCTTCTATCAATACTGGTCACTCTCCTTATATTTTTTATGCCACTTCAAAGATTCCTTTTCTTTTCGTCTCTGTAAATTCGTCTGTGCATTGAATAATATTACCATATCTGGTCGGGTGCTTCTGCTATTTATCTTCAGGTTCTCGACAAAATCCAAATGAGGATCTGTAATAAAACCGATACTGACTTGGCAGCTTGCCTTCACTTATTTTCTCACCAACGTGATGTGGCTTCCCTCTGTCTTTTCTACAGTATTTTCGTGAGCTTTTTTCCCTAGTACCCTGATCATATGTATTTACTCGTGCTACTAAATTTTTTATGCCACTTCAAAGATTCCTTTTCTTTTCGTCTCTGTAAATTCGTCTGTGCATTGAATAATATTACCATATCTGGTCGGGTGCTTCTGCTATTTATCTTCAGGTTCTCGACAAAATCCAAATGAGGATCTGTAATAAAACCGATACTGACTTGGCAGCTTGCCTTCACTTATTTTCTCACCAACGTGATGTGGCTTCCCTCTGTCTTTTCTACAGTATTTTCGTGAGCTTTTTTCCCTAGTACCCTGATCATATGTATTTACTCGTGCTACTAAATTTTTTATGCCACTTCAAAGATTCCTTTTCTTTTCGTCTCTGTAAATTCGTCTGTGCATTGAATAATATTACCATATCTGGTCGGGTGCTTCTGCTATTTATCTTCAGGTTCTCGACAAAATCCAAATGAGGATCTGTAATAAAACCGATACTGACTTGGCAGCTTGCCTTCACTTATTTTCTCACCAACGTGATGTGGCTTCCCTCTGTCTTTTCTACAGTATTTTCGTGAGCTTTTTTCCCTAGTACCCTGATCATATGTATTTACTCGTGCTACTAAATTGGCATGAATGTCCCACCCTTTTACCGTCGAAATAGTTAAATGCAACCGTCTCTTCTCTAACAGTTTCTTTTCTTGCATTTTCCGTTTGTGGAACTTCCTTCTATTTGCTTCTCCAAAAGTTTAAATGCAACGCCAATTGCCATCTTTTATCTACTGATTACCATCCATCTCTTATCTTTTCTTCGACATCCCCTGTACCTATTTTATTCTCTCACCGTAACTCCCTGCGCACCAGTGGTATTTCTGCCTTGATTGGGGTGAAATGATTAAAAAAAAAAACAATTACCATGATTCTTGGAAAAGATGCTAGACTAGTGTCCCATTACATTCTCCAGAGTTTTGAATTCAAAGATCGGCTGTCACTTAAGGCTAGAGAACTCAGTCTAGTTAATTATTTCACCAATAGCTGAGTGGGTGTACACAGAAGAGATGAAGTCAAGACTTTCTAAAGAATATTTGTGCAAAAGCAAATATAAGAGACTAAGTGGGAATTTGAACGCAGCTCACTGGTTCCATTTTTCATGCAAATAACCATTACACTACTTGCACATCAATCCGTTATTTGCTCATATACTGCTTAATATAGATAATCCCATATTTACTCATGTATTGCTCATTATAAATAATCACTTATTTGCCCATCTACTGCTTAATATAAGTAATCCGTTATTTGTCTATATACTTTTGCCTGATTCCCCGACTATATGTATTTACGCGAGCTACTAGATTGACATTAAGGCCCCACCCTTTTACTCTTGAACTAGTTAAATGTAACCGTCTCTTCTACTTTAATTGTTTCTTTTCTCGCACTTCACGTTTGTGGAACGCACTTCCATTTGCTTGCTTCACTGATAGCTACCATCTCCAAATCTTTAAATACAACGTCAATTGCCATTTTCCATCTACTTCATTCCCATCCATCTCTTATTATTTCTTCGACTTCCCCTCTACCTTGTTTTTCTCTCACTGCAACCATCTGCACACATTTCTGCCTTACTTGGGGTGAAATGATTATAATATATATAAGAGCACTCTAGCTATTGGGCGTGTATAATGATATACGTGCTAAAAAGTCTGCCTTCTTCTACCGGACGCTCGTGGCCCAGAGGTAGAATCGCCGACTGACGCCAATTTGGTCGGGTTTCAGTCCTGGGTTAGAAAGTGATCGGAGTCTAACCGTACTGATGAGCTGTGATACAACGAAACAGATCTGTCTGCGGATGACTATAATATATATATACTCTTTACTTTAAATAATTGGTTATTTATTCATAGACGGCTTGCTATAAATAATCAATTATTTGTCCATATACTGATGACTATTAGTAATTCGTTATTTGCATCCATACTTCTTAATATAAGTAATCAGTTATTTATTCATCTACTGCTCGCTATAAGTAAAATGGTGTTTAAGTATAAACATGTTAACGATAAATAATCTGTTACTTGCTGTCTATTGTAGGTAATCTGTTATTTGCGCATCTACTACTGACTATATACCTTTCAATTAATGTTTTACAAAATAAGTAATGCTTGAAATAAAAGTTCAACGAAGGTAAAAGAGTTAATGGAAGGTATGATGAGTCGAAAGAAAAGAATGTTCATTTTCAAGTTGCCGTTTCTAAGGTCAATGAGTCAGTGAGTTGGTTTGTGTGGAATGTCTTAGAAAAGGTCAGTTAGTACTTTGAGAACAGGTGAGGAAGAAGAAGGCGGGCATAGTAGCAGCTTGACATAGGTTAAGGAAGAAACTAATTACTATCTTCTCCTCTGTCTGTGCCTGTCTGTCTGGGTGCCTTTTGTCACGGCTTTTATATTTTTCCTTCTGGATTAAACGCTGGTCGTTTCGCATTTCATCCTTGTATTTGATTTCGGACTTCTCATTGGCTGATAAATAAAAATTGGTAATTTAATATTTTATTAATTTTTATTTTTCAACCGGAACATCTGCGCGGATCCGGATACGTACGACGATTTTTATTCATTTGACTTTTAGTTGTGAGAGAGCACACATCCGGTTCATCGCTTTTGTTCGGTTGGTATCACCACAACTATAAGTAATCCGTTATTTGCCCCTATACTGCTTAATATAAATAATCCGTAATTTGCTAATATACTGGGTACTTGTAAATTGTAATTATTTGTCCTAGTTATGTTTTTGTTCAAGCTTATAAAACCAATAATCTGAGTCAAATTTTGAATTATTGTGAATGTTACATAACTAACCAAAGAAGAAAAGATGGTCTTGAGAGAAATAATGAGATTGTGTGAAAGTAATTCCAGAAAACAATATTCTTGATGAGGATCAGATTTTGATTGAACACGATTGAGAATTTGGAGATGAGGAATTATCATTATTAGATGGCTTTCTATTTGGGCTAATATCCTTTTCTTTTCATCATTGTTATACTAACAACATTTTGGATGTTCACGTGAGATAACAACATTGAAGAAGAAGGCAGATGAAAGAATCCATTTAAATGTTAGTCATTACACCTCCTCAGTAAACCTAGAATAGAAATAAGTATCAAATGGAAGCCTTGGATGAAGAACACCCCAAAAAATCCCCCCAAGTCAAAACACCTACCAATTGTGTACTGACATTAGGTTGAAGGTTTCAGAATTCCATCATTAAATTGTTCCAAGAGGTGGGCTCATGGATTAGAGTGTTGGTTAAAACATACCTGGCAGATGTGAATTCAATCTCTGGTTCTTGTAACACTGAATGACCTTATACTCTGTTTCAGTGGAAGAAACAGACAGGCAATCCAAAGTGAACCAGGCTGGTGAGTATTAAATGATATATGGTATCTCCTCTAAGTATGGAAAGACATCTGAAGAAGATTGATGGGTCTGGGTGTCTACGTCAGCGAACACCTCCCCATAGCTAGGGTGACTTCACTCGAATCTACTGACCACAAATACATATGTCTCCGCCTGTCTCTCCTCAGTTCAGTTAGTTACCTATTCTTTCTTTACCGTTCTCCCTCCTCTCCTGACTTCTCCCTACAAGATAGCATTGCTGACGACAAAGATAAGGCTATTTCCTATCACCCATTCGCCTACATATTTGTATTTGGAGACCTCAATGCCCATCACTCTGAGTGGCTTGAAAACGCCGTTACTGATCCAGCGGGCATTCACGCCATGAACTTCGCTATTTCCCAATCCCTTACGCAAGTGGTGGACTTCCCCACTCGCTTCCCAAGCACTCCCTCAGGTCATTCCTCACTACTAGATATATGTTTCACCTCTGCGCCTGACGCCTGTCAAGTCTCGCAGCTTTGCCCTCTCGGCAACTCCGACCACGCTGTAGTCTCTCTCAGTATTTCTTTCCAATCTCACTCCCCCCAGGAGCCCCCTACCTATAGGACCTCCTACCTCTACCAAAAAGCTGAATGGGATGCCTTTCGCGATTTCCTCTGCGACGTCCCTTGGGGAAAAGTGTTCGACCTATCAGTTGATGACTGTGCCTCTGAGGTTTCGTCATGGGTGAAAGCTGGCATTGATGCCTTCATACCCACCAGGAAGTATTGCTTAAAACCTCATTCCTCTCCGTGGTTCTCTCCGGCCTGCTCAGCCGCCATTGCCCACAGGAACCATTACTTCCGTCTATTCCGGAGACAGTCATCTGATCACAATAGGCGCCTGTTCATATCTGCTCGCAATGAGTGCAAGAGAACCCTAAACGACGCCAAACGGTTGTTTGCTGAGAGAATGCGACAGCGCATAGCTGACCGCAAGTTCGGCTCCAAGGACTATTGGAAGATTTGCAAACGAGTGCTCAACAATAGGAAATCCTCAATACCTCCTTTAATCCATGAATTTGAGGTTCTCACGTCATCTGCGGACAAAGCTGAGTGCTTTGCCCGCAGATTCTCGTCCAACTCCACATTTGACTCGTCCTGACTTCCCTATTAGAACTGAGGCCAAACTGCACGACGTATATATTACCCCGACAGTAGTATCCCGAGTAATTTCAAAACTCGACCCCCATAAGGCGTGTGGAGACGATGGAATTGCGGTGATTGTCCTTAAGAGGTGTGCTCCTGAACTTTCCCCTGTCCTCTCTAAACTATTATAACTACTGCCTTTCTATTTCCTGCTTTCCTGCATGCTGGAAGTTCTCTTCAGTCGTTCCTGTATTTAAGAATTGTGGTGAACCCTCGGACCCATCCAACTATCGCCCTATCGATATTCGAGAAAGTATTTGAGGCCATAATCAATGCTGAAATAGTTCATCATCTCACTGCCCACAAACTCTTCTCTGACAGGCAATATGGATTCCGATTTGCCAGGTCCACGGCCGACCTGCTAACAACCGTAACGGAGTACATGCGACAGGCCCTTGATGAGTCTGACGAGGCTCGCGCGGTTGCTCTGGACATCTCCAAGGCTTTCGACAGGGTTTGGCACTCTGGCCTCCTATGCAAACTACGGGTTACGGTATTACCGGTCGCCTGCTTGACCTAATCCAATCTTTCTTAAATAACCGCAAAATGGAGGTCGTTTTGAATGGGCGTGCCTCTTCGTCCTACAGCACGAATGCTGGTGTCCCACAGGGCTCTATCCTGGGCCCGACGCTCTTCCTTATTTTCATCAACGACCTCCCAGATGAGATCAAGTCCCAAGTAGGCATCTACGCAGATGACACTACAATATACTCCCGCACCAGTAAGAAACCTGTTGTGGCGGACAGACATAATCTCGCTGCTGACCTTGAACGGGATCTACACTCTGTGGTGAACTGGGGCAAGAAGTGGCTTGTCAACTTCAATTCGTCTTAGACCAAGCTGTTGTCTGTCAACCATTACAGGCAACCTCTCCTGCCTCCCATAAGCATGGACCATGCGATTCTCCCGGAGAGCAATACACTACGCCTCCTCGGACTTACCCTGTCCTCAGACCTCAAATGGAACCACTATATTGAATCCATAGCAAAATATACTGCTAAGAAGGTTGGGTCACTATGTCGATCCAGGATGTTTTTTTCCGCCTGAATCCATCCTGAATATATACAAGTCAACCATCCGTCCGTGCATGGAGTACTGCTGCCATTTATGGTCAGGCGCCCCTGCCGTTCTCCCCAGTGTTCTTGACAGGCTCCAAAGGAGAGTCTGTAATGTGATAGGTACTGATCTGGCGGCTCGACTGCAGCCACTTCCCCACCGTCGAAATGTGGCCTCCCTTTGTCTGTTCTATAAATACTTTCATGGCTTCTGCTCGGACGAACTTAAGTCACTGGTGCCTCCTCAACAGGTGTTTACTCGTGCAACCAGACTGGCAACTGGGTCCCACCAAATTCACAGTCAGGTTAGCCAAATGCAGACGACAATTCTACTCCTGCAGCTTCTTCTCTCGCACTTCCTGCCTGTGGAACTCGCTCCCGTATTCTTGCTTTCCTGACGGCTACAACCTCCAGAAATTTAAATGCAATGTCAATACTCATCTATTAACCATTGGACTCTAGCTCTCTCCCCACCCCCGTATAACCTTCCCTTTCCTCCACCTATGTATCTGTCATCGCACCTGCATTCTCAGCTTTCTATTGCTCCTTCCTAACTAGTTTGTACTCCTCACTCTTTTCTAATTAATCTTTTTACGGTTATGTAGCCTCCTGCACATCAGTGGCATTTCCGCCTTGCGCGGGGTGAAATGATTAAAAAAAATGACTGAAACATGGTGAGTTGAACCACCAAGATATGTATATTAGCCTGAATAGAAAGACATATAATAAAATAGTTTATGTATTAATTCTAACTTGTTTATCTGTCATCTTACTACTTTTATCAACATGCTTATATGATCACGTGTATTTCCAGACAGCTACATTCACTCATTGTACATATACACACGCGACAATCACGTTTTAATCTTGCTTTCCCGCTTGTTTACGGGATGTATATATAGCAGACACGTGGTACACCCAGGGACAGTTGCAGCAGAAACACAGAACACAAAGCAAGGCAGTTCACAGCTGCCCCCAATAGCAGCATGCTATTGCGGAGTTCGTGCTCTTCAATACACAAGGAACCCTCTCACGCACTCGCACTAATTGCAAGTAGATGCCTTTTATTTCTTTGAAAAACAAATTGTACAAATTACTACACTTGGCACCAGAATCTTTCGCACGCACAACATGTAAAGACCAACTCACTCTCTCTTACTAATCATTCTTCTAAACTTTACAAAAGTGAACTTAAAGACATTTTAATCAGACACATTCAACGTCTGTACAAAGTATGTAATTCTTGTTATTTGTTAATACACTTTTATAAATACAAATAATGCTTTGACCATTTTATTCTATGTTCCATTTGCTAATCTCATGAATGATTTCAACCATACGGTTGAAATAATTGTTGGTATGTAGGAATTTAGTTAAGAAATTCTTTGGGAAATGGCCTTGTGCCATGTAAAATTCAAACCTAAATTTCTATGCATATGAGGCCCCAACACTTACATCAATTTGCATTCTGCGATCGTCTAGCACATAGCATAGATAAAAAAAAAGAGAGAGATCACCTTTGAAAAGATCTGAAATCATATTGCAAATGCTTGGGTATATGTTTCCCAGACATGAAGTAGGGTGACTCTATTGAATCAATTGCTAGGGATACTTTTAGGAAAATTAATTTACTGTCTGGTGCCAGATAATTTTTTAAAATTTTTGTCAGAATCCATCTGGCACATTTGTAAATCTCCTATTCACCCGGGTAATATTGCTATCATATCTGGACTTGTGCTCTTATATAACTCGAGGTTCTTGACAAAATCCAAAGAATGGTCAGTAATGTAATCGATCCTGATCTGACTTCTTAATTTTAAATTCTTTTCTCCACCACCATCACATGGCTTCCCTCTGTCCTTTCAACAATTATTTTCAAGGACATGGTTAAATACCAAGACGTTTTTTTCTCCTTAAATCACTATACATTTTCCTTGAAGCAAATGTTTAACTCAAATCAGCAAGTAGGCGTGAAGTTTTGCTCTCAACTCCGTCCACACGCTACGTCATAAATAGTCCGTCAAAAATTACCAACGTAGAGATTTCATCCTGCCAACCAAAGAGAACAGATGCCCGCGAGGAACACACCCGTGAAATGGGTACGCGTACCGATGGCCAGGAAAAAAATGATGACAACCCACTTAAGCGACACCAGATTCTCCGGCTAATTACAGACTCTTTCCCATTTGCAGAGAGACACACCACATACACGCCTCATATAGCCGCTTTAATGCACACATGTGACATGGTCACCCTTGCCAATATGCACACACTGTGCACATACACACATCTTAGTCCGACGCGAACACGCCAGGATTTGCGTATCAATAAATGTATTTTGCATTTGATAAACTATATCTTTTTCCTTGTTTCAAATTGTTAATTATCTAAATGATATGAATCCGTAAGTTTTTAATTTCTTTACCCTTAGCACCATGGGAATATATATTTCTTTTTCTTTTTTTTTTTATTTATTATTCATTATTATTGTTTTGTTTATCGATTTCATTTAATTTTCCCACATATAAAATCATTTTTTTTTTCATATAAATGATTAAAAATAGCTTTCAGTGAATGAAGCCGATAAGTCTTAGCAAGAGCCATTTTTCTTGGGACATCATGGACTGGTGCTACAGAAACACAAAGAACTGTACAAAATAATTGAATCTACATCACTTGAAGACACTCAACAGCATCAACAGCTACAATAGATAGCATATGTAACTTGAAGCGAAAATAATGACATAATCAAGATATTGACATTCCACATGACCTAAATGTTAGGAAGAAAGCCCCCATCAATACTGGAAAGAGTGATGATAGCTACTGGACTTGAGAAAACCATTTTCTGAAAAATTATTTTAATAGAAAGATTTTATAAATTTCAACCAACGGTAGTTTGGTTAATGAATGCGGAGTATGTCCTTATAAGGAAACGGTTAATATTATCGTCACCATAAAGCAATAGCATAAAAATATTTGCCAAAACTTCATCCAGTATCATCACTAATAGAATTATTGCTACTGAAGATTAATGTTCAGTTCATAATTATGAGCCTGAAAATAACCCTCATTTATGGAAGAACATGACCAAAGTTGTTCAAGAGCAAGAACTTACAAAACAGTTTTCTTCAGTGCTAAAAATCATGTTCACAATTTTTAGGAAGACAAAGATTCTCATTTGCAAAAGAGAGTCATAGCAAAAGTTTTACAAGATTATATTTTGGTGTGGGAACCCTCCAACATTTTCTTGCCCTGTCAGCTGAGGCTTCAGAATATGAAGCCCCCAACGATGCATTCTGAGTATGACAATAAACTTCAACTAGTATCAAGACAGGGAGGTTGTGAGGAGCATGGAATTGCTGTTGTTCCCAGGTCCACTCTGACCCGGGGTGGTAGAAACTGTTAGGGTCCCAGCTATGGACAAATAGTTTACCTCCAAGCTAGGGCTAAAACATTATGAAAGTATGGAAATATTATTTTATTGTAAATATTCCAGAAATACTTTTTGAAGAAAAAAATATTATAAAGAGGTAAAATATTACCAGCAATACATATAAAAAATATTACCAGCAATACATATAAAAAATATTACCAGCAATAAATTTTTTGAAAAAAAAAACATTATCAGTAATAAATTTTTGAAGGAAAAATTATTACGAGTAATATATTTTTTGAAGGAAAAATTGTTGCCAGCAATATATTTTTTGAAAAAAATAATATTATTAGCAATATATTTTTGAAAAATAAATATTAACAATATATTTCTGAAAAAATATCACCAGCAATATATTTTAAAAATATAAGCAGCTATATATATATATATTTTTTTTTTAAAGTACCAGCAATCTGACTCTCGACAAACCCTCTTTACAGAAATACGTCAGTTAAACAAACTGATTTCTTACTAAAAATACATATTCTATTCTTATGAATCTATAGTAAAAGTCTTGTCGTCATTAAATAATTAATTGAGGTTGACATGCCGTGAAAAAGAAATCAAACATTTTCCCATATAAATTACTGATAATTGCTTCTTTACTTCATAACATTTTGGCTTTTCAAAGATTTCGTAACATGAATGCTAGACATTTGAATAGACAGGAGACCCCTGTATTATCCTTTGTGTAAAAAAACAGGGTGGATATGTTGAAAGGTAAAAATCTCCATAAATAAATATTCTGTATCTTGAATTAATTTACTTTTACTTGGATTTTGATTGGTAGTTATAAATGTAGAGGTTATTGAAAATTAAAACTGAATAACGATATTGTATTTATAGATGTATGTGTGCGCATGTTAGTCTAATTATGTGCAGTGTATATATGTGTACAAGTTCCCAACATTAAAGGAAAGGAAAATTTGAACATGGCTGACAGGTCACATTTTTCAACATATATGTAAATTGGCAGAAAAGGTTAAAAGTGACTCAATCAGGCAATCTCTCAACTTGCACATGAAGGAATGTGAATGAGGTGAACAACACAAGGACAAAACTGAAATTGAGTAACCGAGTCAAAAACTAACACCAAACTGACATTTAATTTTGTATCACAAATTTTATAATAACATTTTCTGTTTAGTTTATACAAGATTAATCCCTGACATTATAAGAAGAACATGTGATAAAAATAACGAATCAAGAAAAAACTAGGTAATGTCAGGTAAAACAGTATTTTCCAAAAATTACTAAATATTAAAATTAATATAAATTTAAAGAATTAACTCCTATTCTTGACAATTTGAACCTGGTAATAGCAATGAATGCAGGACGATCTCCTCACAGGTGGAGATACTTGAAGAATGCTGAGAATTCTATGGACTCAACATGTGCGTAATTTTAGAGAAGATTTAAACAAAAATGATGAATCAGAAAGAGACACTATAAATTTCTAGGACACATAATGAGAAAAGAGGGCTTGGAGTACTCACAGGACAAATATGGTAGGGTGGTCAGATAGAAAAAGTTAGTAACCTAAAAAGCTTAAGTAAATGAATGGTAAATATTTCTAGGACACATAGTGAGAAAAGAGAGCTTAGAGAATTTGACACTCACAGGACAAATATGGCAAGAAAGTCAGAGGGAAAAAGTGAGTAACCTAACAAGTTTGTGCAAATAGGTGTTAGATAAAATAATGCTTACACTTTCGATTAGAGCACATTTCAAACTATCTCTTGAGAAAGAAAGTTTGAAATTACTTAGTTCATGTCAATTTTGCATCCTTAAGAAAGTAGAAAATTATAAGGTGCATTTTAGACACTTGATACTTTTTTAATACCGTAAAGGCAAAAATACATTGCAAGCAACAAAATAGATATGTGTTGTGTACGGTGAAGGTGCTTCAGCTGACAGAACTGTACGAAAGTAGTTCTCTAAGTTTAGAGTTGGTTAGTGTTAACCTCTTTAATGAAGATCACTAAGGCAGTCCCCCCTACACACACACTACAGATGACGACCAAATCAAGACATTGACTGAGAATGACCTGCATTACACAACGCGAGAATTGGCAGAAGTATTAAATTTATCAAAAACTACCATTCATGAGCACTTAGTGAAGCTTAGGTACTTAAATCGCTATAATGTTTTTGGGTACCACATGATCTGAATGAAAAGAATCGTTTGGATCTCATTTCTATCAGTGATTTACTGTATAAACGCAATGAAAATGCACCCTTTTTAAAGCAAACTGAGACGGGTGATGAGAAATGGATTGTTTACAACAATGTTCAGCGAAAAAGATCCTGGAGTAAGCGACATGAGCCAACTTTAGCCACTCCAAAAGCAGGTCTTTCTTCTATGAAAGTCATGTTGTGCATCTTTTGGGAGTGGAAAGGAATCCTGTACTATGGACTTCTGCTAAGTAACCAGTGAAATGATTCTGAAAAGTACTGCTTTCAACTTGAAGAATTAAAGGCAGCGATTCAAGAAAAATACTCAGAATTGGCAAACAGGAAAGGTGTTTACCATTAGAATAATGCTAGACCTCATGTTTCTTTGGATGACATAAAAAACACACTAATGAGTTCTTTGCAAAGAAACTATAAAAAATCTGTGAAGACGGAATCTTTTAGTTAAAGGAAAAACGAAGAAAGGTTGTGTAACAAAATGGTTCATATTTAGTTAAATAAATGGCATCATTTTGTTTTATGTTTTAATTTCGCTAATGAGCTTTCCGGACAACCCAACATATTTACTAAAGTTCACTTAATATTAGGACCTTGAAAAAGTCCTCGCTGATTTTTTATGAAAAATAATATTTTATTTACAAAAATTAATACGAAACATATCAGTGAAAGTTTTATCCATCACTAGCCACTACTTTTTCCCGTCCTTCTGGCAGCATTTCAAAATCCAGATCGGAAAAACTACACGTCTTTTGAAGATAACCATGAGTCGACCCGTATTTTGGCATTTTCATTAGAATATAAGTGCCACTCATCCATGTGCCATCAATCAGAACAAGTGATAATCGGACAGGGTAATGTCTGATGAATACAGTGGGTGGGGTGGGACTTCCCATTTAAGCGTTCTTGTTTTTTAATCATTCCCAATGCTTTCAAACATTTCGAATAAGTTGTGCGATCAAATCCTAATGATTCTGCAAGTTCAGCTTGCGCTTGACATGAGTTTTCATGAAGTAATGCCTCTAATTTTCCGTCTTTTTCGGTGTGCCAAAGCGTTCTTTACCTTCAACATCAAAATCATTATTTTTGAAGCGTTTAAAACCAATCTCTGCATGTTGTTTCCGACAGAGCACGGTCGCCGAAAGTCTCAACAAGAATTCTGTGTCACTCAGCTACAACTGTTTCTTTTGAATAAAGTAGAGCAGTAAAATTCCCCGTAAATACACTTTTTTTGGCACAAAATTTGACATGTTTAACGCTCTGAAAAACAAAGTTGCTAACACTTCGGCGAAATGGCATACACTGAATTTCAAGCTTGCTTATAGTATTTCCTTATAGATGCGTTACCATCTGAAACTACATACACAGAGTTCTGGGAACGCCATCTGTAGGAAAACCGCGAGAACTTATACATGGTCTGAGAGTTACTCAAAGTAAAAGGCTACTGGATGAGGTGTGCGATTTGAATATAAGGGCAGATAGTAGGAAGCGAAGATTATAAAGATAAAAAATATAGATAATGATTTAGTTGAAGGGGTCAAGATTCTAGTGTTCAACAAGTGCATTCCACAAAGTAGCCTTTCGCAAGGAACAAGCTACTTGGCTGAAATTCCCTCCTTACAATTGGAATACAAATAAGGGTAATTTGAGTCTATGGCGGTTAGAATAGCATGTTCTAGCTGTAAAGGTCGGAACTGTTGGAACTTATACTCATCTGAACATTTGTCGTGGAAATAATAGTAATAGGCTTGTGATTTTGTATTGTGGGGAAGAGGTTGCAGAGTGGGAAATGAATACTCGCCCTACAAGACTATAATAAACCCTATCAAAGCTGGAAATTTAGGATTGAGCAGCTTTAGCCAAAATATGGCAGAATTACTCTATTTTTAATCTGATCTGACTCTTGCAATATAATACATTACAGAAGGAGTCAGGTACTTTCTGGAGCAGTAAAATAAGTAAGGATATTATATGAGAATATTCCAGTGCCATATGGTCGTCTTAGATATTCAACATTATCACTAATAAAGAAAAAAATGGGTGATATGCAATAAAATGATATCTCAGCTTATCATATGGTTAGTAACAAGACCCAATCTTCCAAAAGAGATACAACAAGATAATATTCACTTGAGGTCATATGCACAAAATGTGACAATTTAGTTCCTGCAATGACACCATGAGAGCAAATTCTTTAAGCTCAGTTGCATATTTGACCTTAGGCCAGATTGAACTAATTTAAGTTACCTGGCATGAAATAACTGTTAGCATACTAATGTTACTCATATAATGTGTTTGATCCTTACATAGTATTTTATTATTGTAGGCTTGTGTCTAACTAAGTTAAGGCTCACAAAGATCTATAAGATTAATCAGTTAAGCGTCATATGTGATACATTCTTAGGTGATCAAACGCAGAAGATTTTTCCGCAGCAAGCGGCTGCTGTTTTCAGTCATAAGACACAACCTGTTTTACTATTTAATCCATAGCTGGGAGGAATAAAAGAGACAGGTTCCTACCTTTCCTAAAGTTATTAGTACGTAAGTGATTGTAATAAACTGGACTGAAATTCGAACTTGGCTCTCCATTTTCTCATGCCAAATCGTTATCCATTATGCTACACCACACATCCATCTATAAGATAGATGCTTTTAAGATACAGTATACTTTAGGACAGGACGTCGTGGAGAACCCTACTCGCCCACATCCGGAAGGGTCATGGCACATAGAAGATATATTAGCAAGAGAATTAACCAATTGTCCAAGTGCTTATATTTGTTGTAACAAACATGATCCACCTTATACTGTGAAGGAAATATCAGATCTCTTAACAGTTGAGATACTGAGTTCCAAGGGACATTTTGGGGATTCGATAGTGATAAAATATTAAAATTATAGAATATAAAATGCCTGGGTATGACGATAAACTACATCCCGCAGCAAGGCATCTGATCAGGAGATTGAATATTTTTAAGTGCTGCTTTTCCCAGGTACACCCTGAACCCAGTGTGGTAGCACCTGTTAGGACCCCAACAATATGCAAATAGTGGTCCTCTTTCCTGGCCCAAACAAAACTAAACCCCATGAAAGTATAAAAACACGTTTTTGTATTAAAAATGACCAAAAATACCTATTCATAGTAAAATTACCAACAAAATATTAATCCATATAACATCCTACAATTTCTTAAAGAAATCAAACTGTATTCCAAAATATAATTTCAACAACAACAACTAAAACACACATCACTGCCTTTAGTAATTATGTTCACACAAATATGTATATGCATAAAATATGAGTATCAACTGTCATGTATTCAATTGTGAAAGGAGAATAACATATATCATATTTTGATTACTTCAAAGATCCCAAGAAAATAAATTTTCATCATTAAATGACCCATAAGGAATTGATATGTCGTTAAACAAATAAAATAAATTCTTTTTCATTGACGAATTGTGAGGTAACCATCCTCGCTAAGTAAAATTTTGGAAGAGTTATTGATTGTTAGTATATATCATCCGTCTTAAGCTGGTTTTTAAACTACTTTTTCTCATATGCAAAATAAGATATTAAATAGCCTAGACAGATTATGTTAAAGAAAAAACTCTCTGATATTTATTTGAAGTTAGAACCTTTTATTGACATAAAAAATGGAAGCTGTTTTTACTATTGAAATTGTATGTATGAAGTTGACATTTCTTAGGAACCAGGAGGATTTAATACATTTAACATGATTATCTGTTTTGGTGCTAATTTTAACACATTATTATTTTTAACATTTAGTTTCTTCTTCCAAATGATAGCACTCGCCATTCTCAGTGTATTCATCACAAGGCATTCCTAAGTTTAGCAATTTGCAGGGTTTTTCCTGTGGTTGTCATTGAGTACTAATTTTTACTTTTTTACTGTTTGCTCAACCTAAAACAAGGACAGAGAGCCACTCAGTGTAGGGGTTTAATCAGTAAATTTATTTTAATGGAGTGGAATTAAAAGAATATTAAGAGGATGAGTAAGATAGATATCGATTGAGCCTTGAACTTAAAGAAACTAAGATTGTCATGCGTCAACGAAATGTTTATCACCTTTTCCGTTTTCGGTCATAATAGTAATATTTATCACTTAGCAATCTATAACAATTCGAAATAATAAAATGCTAGACACTTGTATTTTGTAACTAAATTATCTGGACACTCATTAGACACATCTAAAAAAAATAAACTTACAATAAAGACTTTATACATTTTGCTTATTCTTTATATTATCCATCTCTCGGATTCCGATCCATGCTTGAATCCAAACTCACATTTTTTACTCAGTATTACCGTCAACCGTGTCACCAAGACCACATAATAAATAATACTCGTTTTGTTGTTTCCACGTCTTTCTGTTTCTCTATTTTTGTATATATCAATTTCAAGGGATTTATAATTATTTACTCAGAGTTTTGACTCCTTTATACGCTCTTAACACCTTCACATTTTGCTTGTATTTGGGCTTAATTGTTTTTCTTGAAAAGTCCCAAATCAAAAAGGCATGTGAAGAGTGATTTGGTATTATAAAATTAATCTGTAACCATTTCTCTTAAAATGAAGTATTTACCATAAAAAAGATAGCGCATGCAGACGGATTATCAACATTAATACCAAGAATGATCGAACCCCTGGAAGAAACAGTAAAAGCTTCATAGGTTTGTGAGTCCGAAATAAAAAAAAAAACGTTATGTACAACACTGTGAGGGAATTACCTGTCGCAATTGAGGAGATTAGCACGAAAGCGAATTTTCACAAGTTCATAATTCACAAAAAAAAGTTATTGGAAAAAAAGGAAAATATTTGTTTAATTTGTCAAGACAAATTAAACAAATGGTGAATGGGTGGTCATTCCATTCCATTCCGGTAGTATTAACAAAAAAAGAATATTACAAAATTTTCATACGGGACACCCGGGCATTTCACATATGAAAGCGCTTATACAAAGTTTTGTGTATTGGAACGAAATAGATGAAGACGTTGAAAACTTGGTCAAAAATTGCAAGAATTGATAGTTAGCTACAAAATTACCACCCATAAAGTTTAACCTATGGCCAAAAGCCGACAAGTTTTGGTCTAGACTGCACATAGATTATGCAGGACCAATAAGGGGTATATACTATTTTGTTGTGGTGGATAGTTTATCAAAATGGCCAGAAGTGTTCAGATGAAAATCGCCGACAACAAAAATCGCAATAAAATTTCTGCACGAATTGTTTGCAAAGATTTGAAGTAACGTATATGATTGTATCAGACAACAAGACCCTACCATCCAAGATCTAACGGGTTAGTAGAACGATTTATAGACGTTTTTAAAAAGGCAATAAGAAAGGAGGAAGGAACAGAAACAATAAATTCGGATCTACAGGATTTCTTATTGTCTACCATATCACACCAAACGCAAATGCTATTTCAGGAATGTCTCCTGCAGAGTTAATGTTTGCAAGGAAGATCAAATCAGTTTTCGATAAACTGAAACCAAATAAAGAAAAACTTATGAATGAAACAACTAAGTGCGACGGCAAACGCTTCTACCCTGGTGACAGAAAAGGCTGGATTCGAATTATAGGATAATCTCTTGGAGTGATTTGGACATCCTTTTTGCCTCTGGGAAACCTGGTTGAACACTTGACAGATTTCCAAAAGATCAAATGTTACCTGTAAACCTATCTCTTTATCCCACAGTCTTTATCAACAACATTTATTTTTGGTTTTATACTAGCATTTCTTTTTTTTGGGGGGGGGATTTCTTTCTTATTCAATAAACATTACTTTTAGTGGTAAATAGTCATGGGAAGAAGGCATTATAGACAAGCGAATTGGCTACATGATGTACCTTATAAAACATTCAAGATGGATTATAATGAGGCACATAAACCAAATAAAAAGAAGGTACACTACTGAACAGAACCTATGGAAGTAATATGTTCGATGTGCTGATGCCTCCAGAGGTACAACAAAGACGCTTAGGAAAGCGAAAACGTAGAGCTACGGGAACAATCGAGATCAATCCAAAAGAAAGAAAATATCTCGCCCAGGGGACAAAACATTTCAGGGTGGAGGTGTTGTAGAGAAGCTGTCACTCCTCTAGCGCTTTCAAAGATTGAATGGTCTGTGAGCCGAAATAGCTATATAAATAAAGATTAATAGCAGTCAGGAATTTGAAGTGTTATTGACGATTATTATTGGACTGTGCACCTCTGCGACTCTAACAACTTAACCTCTCCTCTCTTTGTAATTATTGTTGTTCTGTCTTATCTGTGTTTGTCTTCTTTGTACTTAATATCCATTAGCACAGATATTGTGCTGTAGATACGTCAGCATACATCACCTGGTATCGTACTGCCACCTCGGCGATACAACATAATGTATGCTCATTGCTTGACAAGAAGAAACTATATAGAGCGCGATGGGTAAATTGTCGTCATTTTATATTTTTAATTTCCTGCATGCGCGTTGTTTGTTTTTTTATTTTGTCGACTGCACAGTATGCACCGTCTGTGAGAGTAAGAGCACAATGACGCAATTCACTTCCGCCATAAATTTGTAAACGGCAGACTGTACTGCTTGAAGCTCCAATACGAACAATTCAGAGTTGGATGAGTCTAATGGTGATTACGAAGGTGTTTGGAGTGATTGCTATTGATGGCAACGTTATGCCTCAAAGATCCACAAAATTCATTGTAACACCAAGGATGAACTGAAGGCAAGGATTATGACAGCATTCACCAACTTAATCAAGGACAGCGTCCATAAAATCTTTAATGAAAGATTTCGACATGGCGTCCTATAAGTACCCCAGTACTTATAGGACGTACCCCAGTACTTATAGTATCTCCCCGCCCGTACCCCAGTCGTGCATAGAGCACGACTGGGGTACGGCGAGAGAAGCTAACTTGGAGTGGCATCTTTAGATGACTAGGTAGGCGAAGAAAGGATATTGTGCTTTTGAGAAACATCTGATAGCCAAGCCCAAGTCATGTCACGACAGCTTCATGCGGTTGACGATAGAAAGAAGAGAGCTTTGAACTGTCCTTTTGTACTACTTTATGCAACGCCACCTACGGGCGTTAAATGTCTCCTAGCAAACCGGTGGGGTAATCTCTCACTGTCTCAGATTAATTTTCACCCTAATTTTGCAAATCCCTATTCTGCTAATTAAATTATCGTCATTAGATAGTTAAAAAGAAAGAAACTGCGGGGTAGGGGTGGTGTTAAAAAGATGAAGAGATTTCAAATGGGGGGGAAATTTCAAATCTCTTATCTTTCCTTTTACAAGTAATTTTAAAGGCGATAACAAAAATGACAAAACTCTTATTTTAAGTGAAATATATAAAACAAACATTTATTAAAATGACAAAATGTGTCTTGCACAAAATAGCTTTGTGTGCCTCAAGGCATATTAACAGTTATTTGCAGTACAACAGTTCATGAAAAAGATGTTTTGCTTAACAACAAAAGAATTTTAACAACTTTCTTTTAGAGTAACAGTTTCTATAAATCAATTTCTTAGCAACAAAAGAAATTTATTTACGTTGAAAAGTTCGCAATTCAAAATGTCGAAAGTTGAATTGCAGTGTGAAAATACGACCTAACTTGTATGAAGCAAGGTCCTTTAAAGAAAATATTCAAATTTTTGGAATAGACGTTCTCAAATATGAGATATATTCTCATGGGCTTAGAAAATACTTTTAGTAAAAAGAATTCTCTCATTTTCAAGAAAACTTCTTTTTATATTTTCTTCTTCAACAACAGTAGTAGTATAGCCATCGTTTTACTAACATCCCAGATCACAGCTTTCTCGCCCGCGTGTGGTTTCCCCAACAACAGTCCCCATATTACATGTGACGATCAATCCTTTCTGCATAGCTTTTCTCGTTCAGATGTGGTCTATTACTTTTCTGACTTTACAGTCAAAATTTTCCTTCTTATATAGCAAACAAAGTAACTTCAACCGGATCAAGATGAAAATCCTTAGGGGGCATTTACTTCTTATCACCGTTGATTAAAATACGAGAATCACTATCCAATCTAACCGTTTGTAATTTAAATTTGGTTCGTTTGACAGCATCAAAGCCAAGCCTCATTTTGTAAATCTTTACCAAAGAATATTTAAACCGTTTGGATACATTTTGGCGGTTTTGTCTATACCACATGGTTTCATTTGATAACATCAATTTGAAGCCTCTGTTTTTTATTCAAATCTTTACACACTGATTTTATGCGTGTTTTTTTTCTATAAACCATCTGGCTTCATTTTGTTAGTTTTTTTAAAAACATGTTAGTAAATTCTAATTTTCTTAATTTTTTTTCATACAATGCAATATTCAATTTTGTTTACACATTCCAAAATTTTCTTTGTTTTTCATACAATTTTAATATCGATTTTATTAAAATAGTTGTATATACTCGAAGAACTTAACAGTGTGGTAATTTAGTTTAACAGGCATTTTCAGTATGACAATAAAATATGAGAAATATAAAAATATTTAAGTAAAGAGAATGGTAGTTATATTTATCACAAATTCAAAACATTTCAGCCTTCTTCAGAAGAGTATGCACAGGAACTGTAACGGTTATTGATGCACGCTGAATTCGAATCCCGATTGTGAGTGCAGCGTTCATTTCGCACTCATTCTCTCACCCCTTTCAATTATAGATAAAAAATTGTAGGGTAGAATAAGTTCTCTAGCTTTGGTTTAACCGGCTTAAGAGAATGACATCTGTGAATTCAAAACAATGGACAAGTCAACAAGAAACCACTCGACTAGATTTCTCAAAGAACAATAACAATTTGCAAATATTGAAAAAATGGAAACTGTGGAGAGTCGTAATGATAAATGCCGGCTTTCACCCAAGAAGGGACCTCAGAGTCACAGTCTTCAGCAGGGAGACTAAAAACTTTGTTTCAACGGACATCACAAAGGAAATCGCGCAACAAGTCCCGGTTCGCTCTTTGATCGCAGTAAGATATTCTGCTGGTTTCTGGAAGGAGGGAGAATAGAAAGATATAACAGACATCACAGTATGATCAGATTTGCCAAGAAGGTAAAGTTGCATGGCATGGCAAAGGTCAAGGATAGAAATAAAGAAAAAAATTAGAAGGGAAGCGTGTTACTGGGTAAACACACGGAGAAATACATCACTTGCGTGTAAGCCTGAGTGAAAGAGAAGTTCAGAGTTTGGACGCCAGCAGAATCAGTGATTTTTTCTTCAGGTACTTGAAATGATGGACATTGAAGCCACCAAACAAAAATATATCAACGAAAAAGTAAAAAATAATGGCCTTGTCTATTTTATCTAAAATACTATCTAGCACAGAAGAGTCATGAGAGGAAAGGAAGCGGTAAAGAAATAAGATAGCTAAGTTTAGGAGAAAGAGAGAGAAACATATAAGAAAGAGTAGACTGAAGATTCAAGAGAAATCTCCCTAGCCAGAGGGAGGTGTTCGCGGACATAAACTCCTAGACCATACATGGGGACATTATAGTCCTTCCTAAAGAGAAGAAGGTAACCAGGAATCGAGATATCAAGGGGGGGGACTGCAGAGTTAAGGTTGGTTTCACAGAGAGTGTCGGTGAAGCTAACGGCATGATGAAACGTTTTCATCTTTATCTGAAGTAATCAATGAAAACAGCAAAGAACCATAATTCTTGGCTTCAAAATATTCCATTATATTCCATTAATACTTTTAGGGCTAAGAACAGCTGTAAAATATCACTCACAGAGTTCTGTAGCGAAACTTATATATGGCGCACCTTTACGTCTGCTAAAAGAGTTAATAATCAAACCAAATGAAGCACTCTTGGATCCTGCTTCATTTGTATATATGTTGAGATTGAAGATGTCTCTAGCAACATCTAGACAATCGACCCGTAAAACATATGTGTCAGAATCACTCGAAAACTGTAACTTTGTGCGACTAAAATGCAATGCAACCAAACATTTTTACAGCCACCTTATAGAGGTTGTTACAGGGTAGTAAAATCTAGAGAAAAAAATTCACACTTGTAATTAATAACAGACAAGAGAATGAAACTGGCAGATTTAGAAAATATTGGTGATGATTCATTAGAAACCACCAAGCAGACACAACCTAGAACTTCAAAGAAAGGTCGTCATATTAGATGGCCTTAGATTCCATTTTCTTAACTGACTAAATAAGAATTCTCTTTCTTGAGATTGTTCTCGCTTGAAAAGAGGTATTGTAGTGCCCTTTCATATCAGTAGCAGCCTTTAAGCATGATAGTAGGATTAGAATATAAAAACACATTAAACCCTAAGGTAACCCTGTTTCTTCAGGGTTTTCTTCTTTCGAGTTGGTGACATCAACTTTCCACGCAGAAGCTAAAAGGGCTGTGAACGTTTCACACTAAAAACGCATTTATGAACATTTTGTTGTGTATGTAATTTACTTCTAACAAAAGAAATGCTTGTTTTAAACGTTACTTTTGTTAATTTTGTTTTAATAAATGTTATCTTGCATTGCAAATCAATTGGTTTGTTATTTTGTGGATGTACTCTTTACCACCACCATTATTTTATGTACTATAAAATATTCCTGTAAGGAAACTTAAACATTTAATTACTTGAAGTAGCTAATCATTAAACATGCTACGCGATTTATTTAACAACTTAGAACTTGGTGTCAGAACACACTCTCAATTAATACGAATATGAGGTCACTACTTGAAGACAATACCATAATCGATGACTAGATAAACTATAAACTACCTATAACGACCACGCAAATTTTAGCACCCGAAAATGAAAACCTTGAGAGGTTAGCTAACGTTGCTAACAAAATTCGTAACACGAAAAGTAACAGTTTACAATCGGACTCAGAAAACAACACAAAAACCCGGAGTTAACACAACTCAAGGAAAGCTGTAGCAGAATTAACCAAACAAATGGCAATGCCACATCAACATTATAAGAATAGATCCCGTCCACGGCAAAGGCATAGCGCAGCCAGATGACATAATAGCAGGCGCTAACCTGTTTCAAGAGACTTATACTGCTGGTAACATAAGAAATTCATCAACAACGTGCAGAAATGCAATAAGCCATGCTAGTTTCAAGAAAACTTGCTCATCTAGTCAATAAATGCGACCGACTGAACAAACAACATCAAAAATAGGTCGCCTATTCTACAACACAGAAAAACGAACAATCACAACTTCCACCACACTAACATCCACACATGGATCACTTATTTCGGTATATGGTGAAAGGGTTCTCACGCTAAATCTGTCCTCGTAGAAATTTCAAATAGACTTTCATAGTAGCTAACGTGAAAACACCAGTCATCAATGCAGATTTTTTAACCAAATTCAAACTCTCTGTCAATATATCTCTAGCTACACCTTAACTGATGAGGAAACTATACTGAAAACACCGGAAATTCGCTCACCCCGTGTACTACCGAAATAAGTACAGCTGTATTAAATAATGGATTTTCAGCGTCATTCAGACAATTCCCAGACTTAACACGGCCATTAACACACTCAGCCGGTAGCAAACACTCAACAAAACACACTGCAGCCTACATACGTCACAGTTTGCAGGATAAGTCCAGTTCCAGACAAGTTAATATTCGCCAAACGAGAATTTCAACGTTTATTGGAACAAAAAATCATTCGACCTTCTAAAAGTTCTTGAAACTCACCTATACTCTTGGTCTGAAAAGGATGAGTCAATATGGCGGATATGCGGGGAGCCAGTATGGCGGATATGCGGGATTTTAGACGGTTAAATGCAGTGACTTCAGCCAACCATTACCTCCTGCCCTTCCTGTGTGGTTTCACTACACGGTGGCATTATTTTTCCAAATTCTACTTAGTCTGTGCATATTATCAAATACCTGTTACTGATGAACATATTCACAAGTCTGCAGTAGTAAATCCCTTTAGATTGTTTAAGTTCACTAAAATGCCGTTTGAATTACGCAATACTGCTCAAAGATTGCAGAGATGCACAGACGACGTTTTAAGACAGCTACCCTTCGTTTGGGATGTGCGTTGTGGTGCAGTGGATATCAACTCGGAACGACAACTCGGAGTGCCGAATTCGAATTTGGCTTACCAAACATCATCACGACAAACCGTAGACTTCAATTTCAATCGCAACCCTTAAAGAAATTCACAAAAATACTTGGCATACGTAATATTAAAAAGACTGCATATCACCAATTTTCAAATGGCATGGTAGAGAGATTCCATCACCAGTTGAAAACTTCTTTAGCAGTTAAGGGTAGCACTTATGACAGCGCAGATAATTTCACACTAACTCTATATTGTCCATCAGAAACATATTAAAAGAAGATCGACAATTTACACCGGCAGAAATAGTTTTCGGAACTACCTTTATTCTGTCAGGACAGTTCTTCGAAGAAAATAAATATTCAACAACTTTTATACAACTAAAAGCAAAAAATGCCTCGCCTACAATTTGCCCCAGCTAGTTACCACTCAAATGTATGTTCCAAACTGTTTACACAATTGTAAAAACATATTTATATGAAATGACTTTGTTAAAAGGTGATCGGTCACATGCTAAGCAGCCCATACTTTGTCCAACATAGATAGACAAATACTTTACAATTTTGTGCAAAGGAAAAAAGAGAAAATATCAGTGGATATGATCAAGCCAGCGTTTGCTGATAAAGGAAATGCACCAGCATCAAAACCAACAATGCTATCACAATCACCACATCCCAGTAACAAATCATCCCAGATTGACTCGACAGTGGAAACAAGCCAGAAACATCACACAGCTGAATCGGAAAAAATGGTCACTTGGCCCAAACACTTTAAACAGTATCTTACTTACTGACTTTACAAATTTACGTTTACTTTACAATTTACGTTTACTTTAAGTTTACAAATACCGTCTCAAGGAGGAGGTATTTGTAAAGTAAACGTAAAGTGAACAGCACCAAATCAAAGGAGCAGATGACAAACGCACCGCGCATAGGCTCCGTGCGGTCTTCCGAGTTTCAAGCATACTTCAAATTATCAATTTAATAAAAATGAATGGACAATGGGATCGTCTCTTGCCGAAGAATAAACACGGGCTTTGGAGCGTACACCATCCATAAAAACCAAACAGTCATTCAACTCGTCAGAAGAACTGACAGCAGTCAAGAGACACGAATCAACCTCGTCGTCCCGTCTTTCTCATCAAACTCTCTTTGGTCTCTGTCTTGCAAATTCACTTTCTCTCTTCCTCACTGGAAGATTATTAACTTTCTAACTTTCATTTCACGATAAGTAATTTCAGCTATAATTTGTGCAGTGTATGTTTAAATAAATATCATACTTTTATTTGAACAAAGCAACAATATTTTTCTATTCAAAAAGTGACCAAGGGAATCTTACCCTAGCAAACATACGAGTAATTTTTAACAAAACAAAATAAGGAACTTATTCACGAATTTACACACTTGAAGTTAGTGTTAGTAGCCCATTTCAGGAAAATAAATCAGAATTATTGAAGTCTGTAATTTTAGAGTATTGTTAAGAAGAGGAAACATTAATATAACAGATTAAATGATATGACATACAATAATATTAAAATCTTTAAGACAAAAATAAGATAGTTCGTTGCTCATCGAAAGGATAAAGAGTTTGCATACAATCAAAAGTAGACAAAGAGAAATAGTTTGAAGTCCTTAGCTTTCTTGGATCGATAGTAACAAAATTCTTTGAAGTGCTGCGTGCATGGTTAGAGTCCGATAATATAATTGGTGAATAATTTTACACTGACAAGAATTTCAAAGCTGTTCGCGAGGAAGTGAAATGAAATTTATGACTTCAGACACTTTTCTCTCATTAATTTATTGTTTCTCTTCATTTTTATATATTATTTCGCATAGTCTCTTACTTTTTCCTTCTTTTTATCTCATCCGCTAATTTCTGTGAAAGCAAATTTTTCATTGGCCCAAAAGAAATTACACATAGGCTCGCGAAATCCATTGCCTTAATTTTCCTCAGCCGGCCTGAATCTTTAGGGAGTCTCCAGACAAATGAAACTATGAGATTCCACCTCAGATGGAGCCACCTTCAAACTCACCGCGTCCGTCTTGAATATTTTTTTTACTCGTGGTATATTTTAGCGGCATTTACATAGCTTGAAGTAAACTTATTGAAAAATGTTTAAATAAAGTTAAATAGCTACATCGGGACCGTCTAACAATAAACCAGAGTGCCGGGGACCCTCTGACAACCACTCACAGGGATAAAAATTAAATAGTCAATAATATTAAACATATATTTATTTTATTGACACTTATGGGATACATATTTTTTTTTTATTAGAATAAGCAACACAGAAATACAATAGAACATTCTAGTAAAATTGGATCAAAACAGCAGTAGAATTTAGATTATATTTCTCAACCAATCAGCTAAAAACTTAGAATAAGAACATTCTAGAAAAATAGGCTTGGAAGTAAATTAACACAAAAATATTTAGGCCCCAAAACAAAAATGTAAAATAATAAATCTGATTGGTCAGTAAATGTTTTCACACCCTAATGTTAGGAAGATTAGTTGATCCCCTATTAATGTATATATACACACAGTTAGAAAGAAAAGTCAGTCATCAAGCAGTCACCCAGCAGGCCATTAAGTCCGCATGACACCGTATACTTTGCCGGCCATGTCATTTCTTCCATGCCAAAAGTTCGTGACCTCGCTCCAAGGACCTTAAAAAGAATAAGCCGACAAACTTTCTTTGAGCAACGCGACACGTTGTCGCCAACTGTAATGCACCAAAATGTAAGTAGGAAAGGCTTATTTACAGACTCTGATAATGCAAACATATACACGTTTTTGGACAAAAATTAACTTCTTGCCAAGTTTATATTTCTCAAAAAGGCAATTTTAGAATCATGTATTTTGTTGGTTTCTACATACCATTTTATTTTGTCACGTAATAAATTGTTTGTTGTTGAATGTCCGTTGTAAATTATTCCTTCACTTTGCGCGATTGCAAAATAGAGTGTTGTATTTGTGGGGGAAATAATCAACATACAACCCAGCAAATACCAAATCCCCCACACACTTCAACAGAACATTAACAGCAACTAATCAACATGGTAAACATTTGCGCATTACACAAAAGCCTGAAAAATAAAAATACTCAGTAAGAGACACATTAGATTTCACAGTATGAACTTACTATGAACTTATAACAAACATTTGCAGTATTTCTTTTCAGAGAATTGCTTTATTATTGACTTGAAATCAATGGTCTTCAGGAATGGGATGTTATTTTTCATGTACATGAGCGAAAGCCGGTTAAAACGATGCTGGCCCATTGTGCTACGAAGTAGTTTTAAAAAAAAAAAGTTTTAGTCTTGAAAAAGAACGTTATCCTGTACACTTGATCACCATCATGAACATGAATACTCTGAATGCAACTTCAGCATTCGGGAATTCAGATTTCAAATTTTGTGAAATTATTTTTCTGTACAGTGACAGGAGAGTCTCACAAGTTTCATCAAGAGCCATGTAGTGTTTGAGATACTTATGTTAATTTGAAAGAATATCATAATTCAGTTATTTGTCATACATATTATCCAGATGTTCACACTTCAGCGCACCAGAACCAATGGTTTTCAATTAACTGAAGAGAGAAAACAAGTTGTTGTGAAATGAACATTGAATGAGAAAATGATTTATTTTAGTTACGTCAGCTGAATAGCTACTTTTGTTTCAGTAATGAACATCAAAACTTAGAAGGAGACTCCATTTTTTCACGGTTGCAACAAAAACAAAATATTAGAGACAGAAGGTGAAAGAAAAGAAGAACAAAGAATACTATCAATGCTAGAGTTTTGTAACAATAAAATAATTTATTTACGAAAGTAAAAATGTAATATATGTATTACAATTAAACATCCAAAAGAATATTGATTCGGTCTAAGGAGAATTTAAGAATTAAATCAAACCAGAAAAAAAAAAGCAGATAATATTGCCTCCATCAGAAAGTCAACTGTAGTCTTGTTCACAAAATGAGAGTTTTACCGGCGAATGTGTGCTAGGGCTGTGTGAAGACTGATCATCGGGAGACTGAATCAGTTCTTTGGTCGTTTCTGTGATAGCGGAATTGTCTGCAAGTCATTCATTTATTTAGATAAGCGTACTCTTTGAAAAAATTCCTCGCCATTTCCGGTGTCTTCGGTTCAAAAGGGAGCATTCTCTCACTTTCTTTTTTTTTATTCGAGAACCAACTCAGATGAAATAGATCTTTCGACTATGACATATTTTCATCAGTCGCGTGGATTGTCGTAGAAATTTTATTTTTAGTATTTCCCAAAATGGGACTTCTGTAACACAAATCACTTAACAAACACAGATTAGCATGGGGATCCCATGCTCGTAGGACCCCGGAGCAAGTGCACAACGGGTCCATGGGTTAAAACGGCTCTCAGTTATCTTTTGTTCGTCAATAAAAATATTCTTTAAGAAATATCACTATTTTACTATTTATTGCAAACCAAATTAGCACATATATCAACATAGTTGTAGCAAAAAAAAAAAAAAAAAAAAAGAAGACGTTATAACATCTAGAAAATTAAAATCATTGCAGAATCCTATGGCTTTAGGGGCCATTGGATTCTGCCTATACTAGCCTAAAGGATAATCTTGCCCTGGCAATGAGTTTGGGTTTCGACTGGTATGAAATCGATGATACAAAAATGTTCTGCAGTTGGAGACATAAAGAAACGAAAGAAGAGGTAATTAATTGTAAATGGTGACATTTTTAAAACTTTTACACTATCACTTAAAAAAATGAACGATGTTATTTCGAGTCGGCCTGATCACTAGCCTTCTTGATTGCCAGTCGACCTTAAGAAAACGTTTTATTGACCGTATATGACTCAGTACTTGTATCTATGTATCGGGTCACTGCATTTATCTCATGTTAAGTCTGCTTGTAATAGTAGAGCTTCATTTTTATGGACATTATGCGTACAGTACTGTTCAAAGACGCATTTGACACTTAGATAATATCAAATGACGTAAATATTTCAATAATGTTACAATACGGATATTTGTGACCTTCCATAATTATTTTCTCCGAAATTATTAAGTTTAGATAAGTCTTGTACAAGAGCACACGTCTAGCAGTCAGAGAATAGTCGTATGCACTACAGTAATTGTGTGACTGGCTTGCCATCTATTACTTCAAGATATTTTTAATGCTGTTATACATAAAAAAAAAAGTACGTCAATAAAATGTGGAGTGGTAATTTACCCAATAAAATATATATGGAATTCTTTATCGTCATTTCATAAAAATTAAAAAAAAATAAATAAATAAAAAGACTGATTCCTATAACTCCACAAAATGATTTTCAAATACTTTTGTAGTGCCTTACATAGTATCAACAGTAGACTATAAAAACAAGTGAACCATTAAGTAACTCTCTTCCTGATTTCCCTCCTTTCGATGTTTGTGCCATCAACTTTTCACACCGTAGCCCAAAAGTGCTGTGGATGCTTCATACACAAACACACCTACATAGGAAAATCATACTCAAATAAATTTATTAACAATGTTTGTTGTATATTTATTTCAAAGAAAAGAAACTCTTAAACTTTTCTTCTGCTTTTCGTTAAATCTTGTATTGCAAAACAATCGGCCTCTGTTATTTTGTGCATGTAGCGTTTTTCACCACCTTCAATTCCTTTAAAATATTCTCATCGAAAAAAGAAAACTTAATAATTATAGGAGTAGCCAACCCAGTAAACAATTTTTTCTATTACTTTTAAAGAAAAAGAAGCCAATTAAGTAACCTTTGGAAATATTGATTAAAGAATTAAATCTGTGTAGTAGATAGATCTATCTATCGCCCGGTTCACAGTCCACCCACGTCTATTGAACAGGTGAAGAGGCTCATCCCTTGTTCCCTGTTTAGGATGTGGTTTCCGGCTTTCTCTTTTCCAATCTTTTCACTATTACGTAGCCCCCTGCACATCAGTGGCGTTACCGCCTTGCTCGGGGTAATACGATTAAAAAAAAAGTTTTCTTTTATGTTTAGACACAGTTACAGTCGAATATGCACGACACTCAGTTACGATTAACGACTATTGAGTATTGAGTGATTGTGGTCAAGAATCGATAAAATCTTCTCTCCTTGTCTTAACTTCCCCATAAACGTCTTTCTTATTTAGAATTGCTTTATTTTATTTTCTTCAGATTTTCAATATAAATATTTCTTTAAGACGTAGACTCCTTTATTATTGAACATTTTATTAATGTTTTCAAGATACTTTGTAGTTATTTTGATTGGTAGTTGAAACAGATTCAAGTTATAGGAATTAAATCCTATATTCATTTATCAACCAACTTTTTCCTATCAAAAGTTTAGTTTGATAAACAATCATTACAAGAGCAAATACTACAAAAATACTTGTGGACGTAGTTGTAAACCTATCACATATTATTTTTGGATCAGAAAATAACAATAATAACATCTTTCCTCACCTGCAAATTCGAGAAAAAATAAAGATTTTCGTGAGCCAGTGTAAAATTATTTTCTAGCTAGTGAAAACCTTGTATTCAAAGGTTTACGCATCCATGTGAAATTAGATTTCAGATTCCCCTTACGAGTGTAAAAATAGAAGCATACTGCTTCTCGGGGTTCAAAACAAATACAGTGACCAATTACGAAGATACACGTGTACACACACACACACACACACACACACACACACACACACACACACACACACACATGCAACGAAAGAAATGACAATCAGCAGCCACCGACTATGGCCTTGTTTACGTACACAATAGAAGAGAATAACCAGCAGCTGCCTACTAAACCCTTGTCACCGAAATCTCAAACATATTAGGCTGACCGTTATAAAGTCTGTCCACACATCACACACTGCGATAAGAACACTTCATTACTTTAAAAAAGAAAACTTCGCTGAAAGCAAAATTCAACATTTAATTGGTATTGAATATTTCTGAAAAGAATATACAAATGTTATTTTAACTGATGTTCTGCTTCTACTTTTTCTCAAGAAATCAACCTTTTATATGTTTCATTTAAAAGATGTGTTGTTGTTATTGTTGTTGTTGTTAAATGAAACCCGACACTCAGATAGCAACAAAAACCTCGGTAGATGGATCCCAACAAGATCAAACTGGTTTATAATTATTTAATGTTAATTTTGAAATAAGGTTATTTTGTGGTCCAAGTTCCACTTTAGATCGATTCCTTGTCACACTTCAGAAAGTACCTGGTACTAGTTGCCATGTTCTATTATCATAAGAGTTAGATCGGACCATAAATGGAGTATTGCTGCCATATCCTCACTAGAGCCGCTCAAGCCTCACTTTCAAATTTTGACAGAGTTCAAAAGCATTTACGTGGCCTTGTGGATAATAACTTCTTTTCCACTCTACAACTCTTTTCCTACAAACAAAATGTCGCGAGTTTAGCGTTAATCTTTCGTTATTTCCATGGAAAAGGTTCTTTCGAGCTGCACTCTTTAGTTCTATCAGTGCAAACCTTCACAGCTAAGACCTGACATGCCATATACACTGGGATGAATCAGCCCCATTCCCTTCGTATTCCGTTGGTAAGATGGAGGTTCATATTAAGACTTCCTCACGCGATACACTTTTCACATGCATCTCACTCTGAGAATGGTCATACTTATTAAACAAAGAACTTCTGCTAACAACCACTAGATGGCGTTGCTAAAGCAATATATAAAGAAAAGAGCGCAAAAGTATCATCCTCTTCTGTTTCTTTTACTAGCAGGATCCCTTAGAAATTGGACTTCTTGTCTTTTTCATCTACTTATTGTTGGGGCTTTTCAGGCTCAGCTAACCACATGTCACATTGAACAAAACACAGCATACAAATTTCCTAAGTTCATTTGACTGTACACAGGCATATGTGACAATTCTGTGTAAACCAATAGATAAAGGACTTAGATGTACGTTTCTCATCAGTTTTTATGTGAACTTCACACAGACCCTTGTTCCCTGTTTAGGATGTGGTTTCCGGCTTTCTCTTTTCCAATCTTTTCACTCTTTTTTTTTTCAATTGGAGTAGATAGACTAAACTATCGCCCGGTTCACACTCCACCCATGTCTATTGAACAGGTGAAGAGGCTCATTCCTTGTTCCCTGTTTAGGATGTGGTTTCCGGCTTTCTTCTCCAATCTTTTTACTCTTACGTAGCCCCCTGCGTATCAGTGGCGTTAAGCCTTGCTCGGGGTGATATGATTAAAAAAAAAACAAAACAAAAAAAAAAAACATGCGTACATACAAAGAAAGACGTCTCTATATGTACACATTCATTCAGCCCTTTTGTCATTCTTTCTATTTAGCTTGTTCAGGCAATAAAATGTGTTGCTAAAATATGTGTGTAACTGTTTATATATTCATTCTTACACTTTTGTTTGAGAACAGTCCAATGCATCTTTGGGTTGGTGAAAAAACTTGTCTTTCCATACACAGAAGTAGAAAACCAAGTGACACCTACCGAGATTCAGATACGCATACATCTGCGTTGGGGACAGACGCTCTGACAGGGACCTGGGACTTGCTTCTAGGCCAAAAACCAACTCCAGACTAATGGAACCACAGCCCTGATGAAATGGATACCTGTTATCTGTGTCAACAACGGACCTATCTTGTAAGTCACGCTACACATTCTATGCTGGAGAGGACAGTGTATTAACTTTTCTAATCTATATTATACTAAGAGCTGTGTGTGTCCGTCCGTCACAAGGTCTTATTAGCGAGAAGAGAGATAAGTTAATCTTTCTTTCTTGAAAGATGTGTGAGGTGAGCGGAGGAGGTTGGCTGATATTCGCAACTGCAATAAAGTACTTTGATAACTTGGGAGGGAGGAGAATGACTGCGTTTCATTTTACTGAAACTGTATGTATGTATGTATGTATGTATGTATGTATGTATGTATGTATGTATGTATGTCTTTCTTTTTCTCACTGAAATCAAGTAGTGTAATTTCCTATGGATGTTAAGTATTTTCATATTCCCTTATTTCTTTATTTCTAGCCAAATCCCTGTCTTAATAACATAATAATTTTAAAAAATTCAGCAGACGATGTTATCTTATTTTATTTTATTTATTGTAATTGTATTTTTATTTAAAAGACTTTTATTTCCCTTCATTATTTCTTTCTTTTATATTCTCCTTGAAATCAAATATTGTCTTTTATCCGTCAAATATTTGAACTTAATAACTTTAACAAAATATTTCAATAACAATCATAAATCACGGGATACAAATAAACAGATTTTAAAATGGTAACTTTTTCCATTTCACTGAAACAGACGTTAAACAATTTTATCTTTCCTTTTTTTTATTTTCTTTCGTTCTTTCTTTAATCGTTTATACCCAAAACCAATTAGCGTCGCTGATATGTCTTTTCAAGATATGTCTATCAAAACGGAATAGTCTCTCTCTTATTATGGGCGTAACGTACGTAATAACGAAGAAAGTAAAGCAGAGACATACTGAATTAGAATAAGATAAAGATAAACGTTATGATGGTAGATCTACTTTTTTTACTAAACAATGTAACTAACGTTTACAGGTCTAGGTAATCGAGATTTAAAGATACGGTGCCTTTCAGTAGGGTTCGTTGTTAGTAATCAATATTTGATAGGAAACATATGGCTGATTCTGCCACTTTTCAATATTTATTTACTCCAGCAACGTATCTTTTATCTGAAGGCTCACCTTGACACGCTTAAACTTTCTCTCTTTTATTCAGTTTGTAGTGGACGAAGCGTCCACTTACTAGTTTAGATTTATGAGTCGACTCGACGTAACATGAGGTCATGATTTGAAGCAGGATTTAAGAAAGAACAAAAAGGCGAAAGTAACCAGAAAAACAATGTATTGACAAAAGTTACATGGGGTTGAGAGAGCATGCATAAGAAAGTGAAAAGGAAAGAGTCATTCCCCTTCGTCTGTTCGTAGAAACAAAATAAGATGTATGAAGTTTTTTCTCTAGCTGAAAGAAAGGTTTGTAACAATTGTTAAGATTATCGTAAAGAGTTCAAAGCTCAAATCCTTGATGAAGAAAGTCAGACAGAAGACAAAGTTCTGTGTCTGTGTGTGCGTTGAGTAGAGAGAGAGAGAGAGAGAGAGAGAGACTTACATGCGAATGTAGCAGTCTTAGTCAGTCTGTGGATTTCTACTGACGAAGGTTGGAAAAATTGTAAATTTATGTGTAGGAAGTTATTTTATGTAAAGTCCTGTTTGAATGAAAGTTAATGTGCATAGTGTTAATGTCGGAGAAGAAAAATAAAAGAAATTTGCGCCACTAATTGCTACCCGCAATTAGTGCGCGTGTGTTTGTGTGAGTTAGGGAGACATGTTTGCTCTTGTCCCGGGACGAAATCCTAACTGGCGTACCACGTGATGTTCTTCGCTTTTATTGGCATCGTTTTGGCGGGAACCAGTCATCACGTGGAACGCCGAGTGACCATGCGTGTGTGTGTGTGTGTGTGTGTGTGGGTGTCAATGTATCAAACCCCACAAGTTGGCGGCTTTCGAAGTGAAAACCTCTCATAAAATCTAAATAAATCTGGGAAAAGAAATTCCGATTCTTAGAAATTTTAAAAATCTTTCTTGAGCATGTTCTTTTTAAAACTTTTATCTACAAACAAGATTATTTCATCAAAGACTTCGGATATATTTGTCTATATTTCGGACATAAGGTATTGTATTTATTTACACTATTTACATTGTATGGATTGTTGTCCTCATCTTTTACTTTTCATCGTTACGGTCGTTGTACACTCCGGCCTTCTTCAGGTGAGTGAAATTTAGAACTTAAGTCTTTATTTCCTTCGCCGGGTTAGATTGTACTAGTAATAATAAATAGTGTTGTTGCGTCTAAGTATTTTCCTTGACCAATGCAAATTATCCAACTGAACCTTTCTCTCAACATCACTAACCACAAGGCGACAAAACCTTTTGATCAACAAACAGCAACATGGCTACAAGTCAACTAGTGAAAAATCCATTCAGGTTGAATTCATTCACTACTGGACTCTTCTTTATTTCAGCACACTCTACATCAAACAATAACTCTTTCGTTATTATCGTTATTACTTTTTTTTAGTTTGCATTCTCATATCTTTATATTTTTCACAAGGTCAACATTACTAAGTAACCGATTCATGTACTAAATTGAGTGTTAAGCAGCAGTCAGTCACGCTAATATCGGTAACATCGGATGACCCGAGTATACAATCTGATGACCCAAACGCAGCTTTAAACAACGCTCAATCCGAATCCCATTCGACCTATGACCACTTCAACAAATCAATAAACTTTCCGATGTCCCTAGACTCTCCAATCAGTGGCGATTACACTTCTTGTTATGTCAAACACGGCGTCAGTCGAATAAAAACGAGGAATTAAACAATCGAAATGAGAAATTTTACATTCCTCTGCTTTTTATAAATTTCTTTAGTTGTAACAGATCGGAAACTGGATTTCTGCGATTCCATTCCAAAATGACCGATTTATTATGGAAAACTTTGATTTGAAAATAGTGTAAAAACAATTTTCGATTTATTCTTGTAAAATCTGTCGACATCATCTTTTCTTACTAACAATTAACATTTATTTTAATTTCTTAATTAGAAATTTTATGGTCTTGTTACTGTTGTGTTTACCATTATTTTTAGTTTTGTTTTGTTTCAGCGAATGTATGGGATACATATTTTTTTTTCATTAGAATAAGCACACAAACACATAGAATATTCTAGAGAAATTGGATCAAAACAGCAGTAGAATTTAGATTACATTTTTATATTTCTCAACCAATCAGCTAAAAACTTAGAATAAGAACATTCTAGAAAAATAGGCTTGGAAGTAAATTAATACAAAAATATTTAGGCCCCAAAACAAAATAGTAAAATAATAAATCTGATTGGTCAGTAAATGTTTTCACACCCTAATGTTAGGAAGATTAGTTGATCCCCTATTAATGTATATAATACAGACAGTGTTAGAAAAAAGGCAGTCACCAAGCAGTAACCAAGCAGGCCATTAAGTCCGCATGACACCGTATACTTTGCCGGCCATGTCATTTCTTCCATGCCAAAAGTTCGTGACCTCGCTCCAAGGACCTTAAAAGAAAAGCCGACGAAACTTTCTTTCAGCAACGCGACACGCTGCCGCCAACTGAATGTAAGTAGGAAAGGCTTATTTACAGACTTTGCTAATGCAAACTCATACACGTTTTTGGACAAAAATTAACTTCTTGCCAAGTTTATATTTCTCGAAAAGGCAATTTTAGAATCATGTATTTTGTTGGTTTCTACATACCATTTCATTTCGCCACATAATAAATTGTTTGTTGTTGAATGTCCGTTGTAAATTTATTTCCTTCACTTTGCGCGATTGCAAAATAGAGTGTTGTATTTGTGGGGGAAATAATCAACATACAACCCAGCAAATACCAAATCCCCCACAAATGTTCAAGTATTGAATGGTTTTGTTTTTTACTTTTTAGATGTTATGAAGTTTTTATTGTTTTGTTACTGCTGTGTTCAGCATTATTTTTAAAGGTGTTTCCACTATTGCTAAATTAAAACTCAACTGGAGTGTTTCAGTAAAACACTGCATCAATCACACTATTGTCGCTTTAAGTACAAAAAGAGAAAACCTTATGCATCTTGATAGACTTTCACGTATGTGTATTGTGTTAAGTACACTGACTTGTATGCATTATTGCAGTTTTATGCTACCAGTAACGAGAGAATCAAGGAAAGAAAGAAAAAAGTCGATGATACGACAGCAGAAGATATTTTCTTGTTTTCTCTCTCTCTCTCTTTCTCTCTCTCTCTCTCTTTCTCTCTTTCTCTCTCTGTGTCTCTGTCTGTCTGTCTCTCTCTTAAATACATTAGCTCTTTAGTCTTATCTTGTGTCAGTGTAACACTGTGTCAAGTGAATGATTGAGGTAGCTAACAAGCTGCGGGAAAAGCAGTTTAACCACTCGGAGCGGTGAACGCAGACTAGGTGTGTGCTTTCACACACACATACTCACACACACAACAAAGGTAATTTTTATCCTCTTAATTATTTCATTAGTTAACTAATTTAGTGCATCATCTTTTCATTAGGTAAGATAATAATAATAATAATAATAATAATAATAATAATAATAATAATAACAATAAAATGGAGCCATAACGACACACTACGATCTGCCTTTAGGTCTTCCCGCAGACTTGGTAGGTAGTGCGACCATAGCAGAAATATGATGACAAATGACAGTATAAATAATAATAATAATAATAATAATAATAATAATTATTATTATTATTATTAATAATAATAATAATAATAATAATAATAATAATAATAATAATAATAATAATTATTATTATTATTATTATTATTATTATTATTATTATTACATACGCACAAACATTTAAATTAAATCTGAACGAGGAAAACATTAAATGATTTATGTTTTCCTCGTTCAGATAGACTTTTTTTTAGAACATGGTATTTTTCACATTTCATTTATTTTTAACGTTCTTGAAATTCGACAATTCAGTAATTGAATAATTTAGAAATCATTACATATGATTTTCATTTGAATTAAGAGTAAGACTTACAATTTTTAGTTAAATGTACTTTTTAAAGTTTTTTTTTTTTATGAGTAACCACTGTACAAAATGTGGAAACGATAAATGATTAAAGCCTTAAAGGCAGTTTTAGTTTCATTATAAAATTTATTTTGTTGAACAAAACGTGATGTTCAAATTATTGATCTTCCCATGTATATGGTGAATGAATTTCATTTTTTTTATCATTTTCATATTGTAATTATACTGTAACTGATTTATCTAAGAAAAGATACCATTTTTTATCGTCTTATTCTTCTTCATTTATATTTCATACTTTTTTGTTATCTTTCAAAAACAAAGCATTTCATTATAAAATTTTACTTTTGATATTTGAAATCCTTTCTCGTCAAATCGTCAGTTCTCAATACAATTTTCGTTTTTCTTTCAGAAATTTACCTTAATTTCATAAAAAATATTAGAGACAAGAAAGATGATAAAAAAGTAAAAAAACGTTTCCCGTTTAAATTTCTACATAAATTTGTTTTTATAACTAAACATCGAAAATTTAAAACGGAATATAATTTAATTGAAGCAAGTTGCGCTTGATTAATTTTATTTCTAATGCGTCTAAAATTTGTTCTGGTCCATAAAGTAGCAAGATTTAAAATGCAGTTTTGATTTGAGTAATTCTTAAGTGGTTATTTCATCAAAGCAAAAAATTTTAGGAAAAAATCAAGGAATTGATGATAACCAAACTTAATACTAAAATTTAAAATACTTATATTTTTTTATTCCAAAAAGATTTGTTATCACGCAGTGTTTCGAAACTGTTGAAAATGTTGAAATGGTTTGTTGAATTTTGAAGAGAACGTAAAAAATGCAAAAAATTTTTAAATGATAATTTTCAAGCAAGAACTTCCAAATTGTTGATTGAGTATTTTCGCTATTTTGTTAAATTCGTTCTTGATTTTTGTTTTAGTTTTTTTTTCTTTTTCATTTTTTGGGGAACATTTAATTTTTCTTTTCGTTCTTCATAAGTTTAAAGTTTAAAACTTTATAATATAAACTTTATAAAGAACATAGATTTGAAAAAATGAAAAAAAGATGAGAAAATTAAAATATTTTTCTTACTCCGTGTACTATATAAAATATTAATATAAAATGATATAATTTTTTATTAAAATTTAAAAATTAAAATCTTTTATTCTCTGATCACCCGAAGCTAACTGAAAACAACAAAAAATCAAATCAAATATTTTTTAATTCAAAGAAATAGAATTCAATAGAAAACAAAAAAACAAAAAATATTTAGTCTGAACTTTCCTAAAACTGCTATTTATAATTATTGTTTGATCGTAAAATAAAAAGAGTTTCAACTTTGATATTTTGTGAAAAGTAAATTAACAATGACTTAGATGTCGTAGAACGTAAGACGCACTTTTGACAACCAAAGTGACATGAGTATGTTTTTTGTTTTGTTTTTATTTTCCAGAAAGGAAAACAATTAAATAATTTCTTTTAATTTACTGTTTATTCTTATGGAAGTTCAATTATCTATCAGCTGTGTATCTATTTGCAGTTTTTCTTTTGTTTTATAATTTTTAAGAAACATCATAAAATTTTAATTAGGCAAGGTTCACATTTTCGTTCAGACAAAAAAACAAAAAAACAAAAACAGGTTTTTTTTTTGTGGACTAATTTTCTGACAGAGGTCTTCTTTCGTTTTCCTTTTTTTTTTAATGACAAACATCGATAACACTAACAGTAACAAAGTGAAAAGTAGTAGAAAATCTCAATGACCATGAATGAAAAGAAAAGAAAAAGAATTGAGTATGCAAATATTAATTACTCCAAGTCCAATGTAGTTTTTGTTTTGTCAAAAAAAAAATCTTTTTCTTTTGAGTGAAAATCATCAGGCCATTTTACATGTCAACGTGAGTTAAAATTTAACCTGTGCTGTGTGTATGTGTATGAGTGCATTGTTTTTTATTTTATTTTATTTTTTGGATGTACATACGATTATAGACTAAGAGAGTATATGATGCTGTGTGTGTAAAATATTGATGGGTATGAGTGAGTGATATTGTTCTTTCTTGTGTCGTATGTGTGCGTTGCATGTATGTGCATTTGTGCGTCAGCGCAATATTAAGCTTTGGCCGAGTTACTGCAGTGTGCATCCTTTTAGTTTAAATTCGTGTGTGTGTGTGTGTGTGGAGAGAGAGAGAGAGAGAGAGAGAGCGAGAGAGAGATATGATAAATGTTACAGACTTGCATACAAAAAAGATGCAGCAGAGTGGGGAAAAAAAGAAGATAAAAATTCAGCGGGCAGATTGACATCAGTCATGGACAACAATCAACATGCTTTGCTTTAGGAACGAATTTTCCCCATCATAAATTAACAAACGTGTCAAATTTCAGATTCTCAGATAATGTATGCATTAAGTTAAAAGAACGATGTGAATAAAGAAAGACAAAAAGAAAAACTTATTTTTTTAGTCAATGCATTTTGTTCTCAAAGGACGAAACGCGTTGACTAAGGTAAGTTTTCCTTTGCTTCTCTTAATTCAAAAATAAATATTTAACAATAATTTTAAAAGATTTAATAAAAAAAAAACTAATAAACTTGGACTTCAAATACAATCCTTTTGGATGTTTTTTAAATACTAAAGTTAATGAAATACAAGGTTTGAGAGTCACTCAAAGAGTTATTATTAAAATGGTTCTGATGAATGAGGTGCGTGATATGAAAAGAGTTGGTATAAAGTGAAAGCAGATAAATAATAATGGACTCTTGACTTGAAGCTCAGAAAGAGTTGTAGTGATGGTCACTCTTTAATAGCTGAACACAAATAACAACTTTAGTTTTAACTACTTCATCCAGTCACATTATCAGAAAATAATTAGAATTTGGTGATAGAATTCCCAAAAATACATTTTAGAATTTTCCACCCTACAGCACCTTTCCTGCAACACCAACATCACAAACCTATCATTACCATTATTTCCTTAGCAAATATTTACGCAAAATCCATTTAGTGCTAGCAGCCCCAACTTTTGCAGCTAAGACTAGCCTTTCTACATCACAAAGTTGAATCATTCCTCATGTATTTCTTTTGTAAGAAGAGCATTCCTCTCAGAAGACTTCTATACAAGAACTGCTACATTGTGTAACAAACTCCTGCACAGATGCTTTGCTAAACACAATGATCTTAACCTTTTCGAGTCTAGAGTCAATTGTTATCTATCTGCAATATTGCTGTAATCTTCACTTTCTACTTTCTCTTCTTACATTCATATCACACATCATATCAAGAAGCCCTCCCCATTGAGTGGCTCTGGGCTTTGTATTAGATAAAAAATCAGGATACTCCATTTCTAAACCAACATTTGAATTTAAAAAAAAGAAAAAATTATTCAAATCCTCGCTGTTTGGTTTTAGAGAATAATTTGGAAAAAAGCCAGTTTTTAATTTTTAGAATATCGTTAAGAATTTAATTTAAATTAAATTAACTTTCTTGATAGTTAAAAATTATTTCCTGAAGTGATTCTTAGAATCTAAATCAATAAAATTGTGTTGATCAAAGTTTTCATTTACAATTTCAACTGGAGTTAAACAAGGTTGTAGACAGGGTGGGAATAATTCTACTTTGTAATGGATTTGTCTGTGAACTTTCAAAATAAATTAATTTAACATTTTCCAAAGAACTGAACTCAACATTTAGAGGAAGTTTATACATAAATGTTCAGGTAAAGAAATACATTTGGAGGAAGTTTATACATAAATGTTTAGGTAAAGAAATACATTTGGAGGAAGTTTGTACATAAATGTTTAGGTAAAGAAATACATTTGGAGGAAGTTTATACATAAATGTTTAGGTAAAGAAATACATTTGGAGGAAGTTTGTACATAAATGTTTAGGTAAAGAAATACATTTGGAGGAAGTTTATACATAAATGTTTAGGTAAAGAAATACATTTGGAGGAAGTTTGTACATAAATGTTTAGGAAAAGAAATACATTTGGAGGAAGTTTGTACATAAATGTTTAGGTAAAGAAATACATTTGGAGGAAGTTTATACATAAATGTTTAGGTAAAGAAATACATTTGGAGGAAGTTTATACATAAATGTTTAGGTAAAGAAATACATTTGGAGGAAGTTTGTACATAAACGTTTAGTAAAGAAATACATTTGGAGGAAGTGATATTATTAAATGTTTAGGTAAAGAAATATGATTGGAGGAACAGCCACAAAACAGTAAATATTTGGAGGCAGCTAGATATACCAGGTTATATAAAAATACATTTGGAGGAAGTCACACAATGTATGTAGGCAAAAAATACATTTGAGAAGTTTGTACACAAATGTTTAGGTGGTGAAATACATTTGGAGGAAGTTTGTACACAATGTTTAGGTAAAGAAATACATTTGGAGGAAGATTATACATAAATGTTTAGAAAAGGAAATACATTTTATAGAAGTTTACATGCAAATGTTTAGGTAGTAAAACATTTTGAGGAAGTTTATACATAAATGTTTGAAAAGAAATACATTTGGAGGAAGTTTGCACATAAACACAGTAAAATACATTTGGAGGAAGTTTACACATAAATGTTAGTAAAGAAATACATTTGGAGGAAGTTATATAAATGTTTAGGCAAAGAAATACATTTATAGCTGTACATAAATGTTTAGGTAAAAATACATTTAAGGTTTATACATAATGTAGGTAAAGAAATACATTTGGAGGAAGTTTGTGTACATAAATGTTTAGGTAAAGAAATACATTTGGAGGAAGTTTATACATAAATGTGTGGTAAAGAAAACATATTTGGAGGAAGTTTGTACACAAATGTTTAGGTAAAGAACAGATTTGGAGGAAGTTTGTATGACAATGAGCTTAGGTAAAGAAATACATTTGGAGAAGTTTGTACATAAATGTTTAGGTAAAGAAATACATTTGGAGAAGTTTATACACAAATGTCTATAAAGAAATACATTTCGAGGAAGTTTATACATAAAAATGTTTAGGTAAAGAAATACATTTGAGGAAGCTATTAAATGCTTTAGGCAAGAAATACATTTGGAGGAAGTTTGAAAATATAAATGTTTTAGGTAAAGAAATTACATTTGAGGGAAGTTTATACAATGTAGTAAATAAAATACATTTGGAGGAAGTTTGTACATAAATGTTTAGGTAAAGAAACAGATTTGGAGGAAGTTTTGTACATAAATGTTTAGGAAAGAATAGATTTGGAGGAAGTTTATACAAATGTTATAAAGAAACAAGATTGAAAGTAAAGTTTGGTGTTAATAAATGTTTAGGTAAAGAAATACATTTGAGGAAGTTTGAAAATACAAATGTTCAGGTAAAGAAATACATTTGGAGGAAGTTTATACATAAATGTTAGCAAAGAATACATTGGAGGAAGTTTGTACATAAAAATGTTTAGGTAAAGAAATACATTTGGAGGAAGTTTGTATGACATAAATGTTTTAGTGCAATAGATTTGGAGGAAGTTTATACATAAACAGCTAGTGCAAGGAAATACATTTGGAGGAAGTTGTACAAATGTTTAGGTAAAGAAATATATTTGGAGGAAGTTTGTGCCACAATGTTCAGGTAAAGAAATACATTTGGAGGAAGTTTATACATAAATGTTTAGGGTAAAGAAGACATTTGAGTAGAAGTTTTACATAAATAATAGGTAAAGAAACATTTGGAGGAAGTTTGTACATAAAATGTTTAGGTAAAAGAAATACATTTGGAGTAGTTTATACATAAAATGTGAAAAGAAATACATTTGAGGAAAGTTTGTACATAAAATGTTTAGGCAAGAAATATTTGGAGGAAGTTTGTACATAAATGTTCAGGTAAAGAAATACATTTGGAGGAAGTTTATACATAAATGTTTAGGTAAAGAAATACATTTGGAGGAAGTTTGTACATGAATGTTTAGGTAAAGAAATACATTTGGAGGAAGTTTGTACATAAATGTTTAGGTAAAGAAATACATTTGGAGGAAGTTTATACATAAATGTTTAGGTAAAGAAATACATTTGGAGGAAGTTTATACATAAATGTTTAGGTAAAAAATACATATAGAGGAAGTTTGTACATAAATGTTTAGGTAAAGAAATATATTTGGAGGAAGTTTATGCATAAATGTTTAGGTAAAGAAATACATTTGGAGGAAGTTTATACATAAATGTTTAGGTAAAGAAATACATTTGGAGGAAGTTTATACATAAATGTTTAGGTAAAGAAATACATTTGGAGGAAGTTTGTACATAAATGTTTAGGTAAAGAAATACATTTGCAGGAAGTTTATACATAAATGTTTAGGTAAAGAAATACATTTGGAGGAAGTTTATACATAAATGTTTAGGTAAAGAAATACATTTGGAGGAAGTTTATACATAAATGTTTAGGTAAAGAAATACATTTGGAGGAAGTTTGTACATAAATGTTTAGGTAAAGAAATACATTTGGAGGAAGTTTATACATAAATGTTTAGGTAAAGAAATACATTTGGAGGAAGTTTGTACATAAATGTTTAGGTAAAGAAATACATTTGGAGGAAGTTTGTACATAAATGTTTAGGTAAAGAAATACATTTGCAGGAAGTTTATACACAAATGTTTAGTTAAAGAAAACAGCATTTGGAGGAAGTTTATACATAAATGTTTTCAGGTAAAGAAATACATTTGGAGGAAGTTTATACATAAATGTGTAGGTAAAGAACACATTTGATAGTGTTTGTACATAAATGTTTAGGTAAAGAACACATTTGAGTGAAGTTTGTACATAAATGTTTAGTAAAGAAATACATTTGGAGGAAGTTTATACATAAAATGTTTAGGTAAAGAAATACATTTGGAGGAAGTTTGTACATAAATGTTTTGGTAAAGAAATACATTTGGAGGAAGTTTATACATAAATGTTTAGGTAAAGAAATACATTTGGAGGAAGTTTATACATAAATGTTTAGTAAAGAAATACATTTGAGTGAAGTTTGTACATAAATGTTTAGGTAAAGAACACATTTGGAGGAAGTTTGTACACAAATGTTTAGTAAAGAAATAAGCATTTGGAGGAAGTTTGTACATAAATGTTTAGGTAAAGAAATACATTTGGAGGAAGTTTGTACATAAAATGTTTAGGTAGTAAAAATACATTTGGAGGAAGTTTATACATAAAATGTTTAGGTAAAGAAATACATTTGAGTGAAGTTTGTACATAAATGTTTTGGTAAAGAAATACATTTGGAGGAAGTTTATACATAAATGTTTAGGTAAAGAAATACATTTGGAGGAAGTCGAAATACAAATGTTTAGGTAAAGAACACATTTGAGGAAGTTTGTATTACAAATGTTTAGTAAAGAAATACATTTTTATGAAGTTTGTACATAAACGTTTAGGTAAAGAAATACATTTGGAGGAAGTTTGTACATAATGTTTAGCAACACATTTGGAGGAAGTTTGTACATAAATGTTTAGGTAAAGAAATACATTTGGAGGAAGTTTGTACATAAATGTTTAGGTAAAGAAATACATTTGGAGGAAGTTTGTACATAAATGTTTAGGTAAAGAAATACATTTGGAGGAAGTTTATACATAAATGTTTAGGTAAAGAAATACATTTGGAGGAAGTTTGTACATAAATGTTTAGGTAAAGAATATTATTTGGAGGAAGTTTATACATAAATGTTTAGGTAAAGAAATACATTTGGAGGAAGTTTGTACATAAATGTTTAGTGAAAGAAATACATTTGGAGGAAGTTTGTACATAAATGTTTAGGTAAAGAAATACATTTGGAGGAAGTTTGTACATAAATGTTTAGGTAAAGAAATACATTTGGAGGAAGTTTGTACATAAATGTTTAGGTAAAGAAATACATTTGGAGGAAGTTTATACATAAAATGTTTAGGTAAAGAAACACATTTGGAGGAAGTTTGTACATAAATGTTTCTAAAGAACACATTTGGAGGAAGTTTATACATAAATGTTTAGGTAAAGAAATACATTTGGAGGAAGTTTATACATAAATGTTTAGGTAAAGAAATACATTTGGAGGAAGTTTATACATAAATGTTTAGGTAAAGAAATACATTTGAGGAAGTTTGAAGCATAAATGTTTAGGTAAAGAAATACATTTGGAGGAAGTTTGTACATAAATGTTTAGGTAAAGAAATACATTTGGAGGAAGTTTGTACATAAATGTTTAGGTAAAGAAATAATTTGGAGGAAGTTTGTACATAAATGTTTAGGTAAAGAACACATTTAGAGGAAGTTTATACAAAGAAATGTTTAGTAAAGAAATACATTTGGAGGAAGTTTGTACATAAATGTTTTGGTAAAGAAATACATTTGGAGGAAGTTTACAGCATAAATGTTTAGGTAAAGAACACATTTGAGGAAGTTTGTACATAAATGTTTAGGTAAAGAAATACATTTGGAGGAAGTTTATACATAAATGTTTAGGTAAAGAAATACATTTGGAGGAAGTTTGTACATAAATGCTTAGGTAAAGAAATACATTTGGAGGAAGTTTGTACATAAATGTTTAGGTAAAGAAATACATTTATGTTTGTACATAAATGTTTAGGTAAAGAAATACATTTGGAGGAAGTTTGTACATAAATGTTTAGGTAAAGAAATACATTTGGAGGAAGTTTATACATAAAATGTTTAGGTGTGAATACATTTGGAGGAAGTTTGTACACAAATGTTTTGGTAAAGAAATACATTTGGAGGAAGTTTATACATAAATGTTTAGGTAAAGAAATACATTTGGAGGAAGTTTATACATAAATGTTTAGGTAAAGAAATACATTTGGAGGAAGTTTATACATAAATGTTTAGGTAAAGAAATACATTTGGAGGAAGTTTGTACATAAATGTTTAGGTAAAGAACACATTTGAGGAAGTTTGCACATAAATGTTTAGGTAAAGAAATACATTTGGAGGAAGTTTGTACATAAATGTTTAGGTAAAGAAATACATTTGGAGGAAGTTTGCACATAAATGTTTAGGTAAAGAAATACATTTGGAGGAAGTTTATACATAAATGTTTAGGTAAAGAAATACATTTTGAGGAAGTTTGTACATAAATGTTTTGGTAAAGAAATACATTTGGAGGAAGTTTAGTTACAAATGTTTAGGTAAAGAAAATACATTTGGAGGAAGTTTATACATAAATGTTTAGGTAAAGAAATACATTTGGAGGAAGTTTGTACATAAATGTTTAGGTGGTAAAGAAACACATTTGGAGGAAGTTTGTACATAATGTTTAGGTAAAGAAATACATTTGGAGGAAGTTTGTACATAAATGTTTAGGTAAAGAAATACATTTGGAGGAAGTTTGTACATAAATGTTTTGGTAAAGAAATACATTTGGAGGAAGTTTATACATAAAATGTTTAGGTAAAGAAATACATTTGGAGGAAGTTTGTACATAAATGTTTAGGTAAAGAAATACATTTGGAGGAAGTTTATACATAAATGTTTAGGTAAAGAAATACATTTGGAGGAAGTTTATACATAAAATGTTTAGGTAAAGAAATACATTTGGAGGAAGTTTGTACATAAATGTTTAGGTAAAGAAATACATTTGGAGGAAGTTTGTACACAAATGTTTTGCAAAGAAATACATTTGAGGAAGTTTATACATAAAATGTTTAGGTAAAGAAATACATTTGGAGGAAGTTTGTACATAAATGTTTTGGTAAAGAAATACATTTGGAGGAAGTTTATACATAAAATGTGTTTAGGTAAAGAAACACATTTGAGGAAGTTTGTACATAAATGTTTATAAAGAAATACATTTTGAGCAAAGTTTATGTACACAAATGTTTAGGTAAAGAAATACATTTGGAGGAAGTTTATACATAAATGTTTAGGTAAAGAAATACATTTGGAGGAAGTTTATACATAAAATGTTTAGGTAAAGAAATACATTTGGAGGAAGTTTGTACACAAATGTTTAGGTAAAGAAATACATTTGGAGGAAGTTTATACATAAATGTTTAGGTAAAGAACACATTTGGAGGAAGTTTATACATAAAATGTTTAGGTAAAGAAATACATTTGGAGGAAGTTTGTACATAAATGTTTAGGTAAAGAAATACATTTGAGAAGTTTATACATAAATGTTTAGGTAAAGTAATACATTTGGAGGAAGTTTGTGCATAAATGTTTAGGTAAAGAAATACATTGAGGGTTTATACATAAATGTTTAGGTAAAGAAATACATTTGGAGGAAGTTTATATACAAATGTGCAGGTAAAGAAATACATTTGGAGGAAGTTTGTACATAAATGTTTAGGTAAAGAAATACATTTGAGGAAGTTTGTACATAAATGTTTAGGTAAAGAACACATTTGGAGGAAGTTTGTACATAAATGTTTAGGTAAAGAAATATACTTGGGATAAAGTTTATACATAAATGTTTAGGTAAAGAAATACATTTGGAGGAAGTTTATACATAAATGTTTAGGTAAAGAAATACATTTGAGTAAGCTTTGTACATAAATGTTTAGGTAAAGAACACATTTGGAGTGAAGTTTATACATAAATGTGTAGGTAAAGAAATACATTTGGAGGAAGTTTGTACATAAACAAGTTTAGGTAAAGAAATACATTTGGAGGAAGTTTATACATAAATGTTTAGGTAAAGAAATACATTTGGAGGAAGTTTGTACATAAATGTTTAGGTAAAGAAATACATTTGGAGGAAGTTTATACATAAATGTTTAGGTAAAGAAATACATTTGGAGGAAGCTTATACATAAATGTTTATAGGTAAAGAAATACATTTGGAGGAAGTTTGTACATAAATGTTTAGGTAAAGAACACATTTGGAGGAAGTTTATACATAAATGTTTAGGTAAAGAAATACATTTCTCACAAAAGAAGAGAAAAAGAAAATTACATTTACATGCATACGTCTTCTTTATCCTGTATGTCTCCTCAGGATGTAGATAATCTTGGTTCTCTACAACTTCCTGTTCTTTGTAAAACTTAATAAACTTTGTCTTTCTTTTATTTTCATCTAAGCCCTATTCCACCATCCGTTTACCCATGCCCACTAAGTATATTATGCATTGTTTCTCTTGCTTTCAATCTATCCTGTGAGTATCAGATTTTCCAAGCTCTCTTTCGTCTTAATGTGATCTAGAAATTTCAACTGTCTCTCCCTGATGTTGAGTATAAGTTTCCGTTTTATTTTCATTTTCTCTAAAACTTTGTCATTTCTCACATATTCAGCCCATGGTATAATCAGCATCCTTCTGTAGACCCACATTTCTGTTGTTTCAAGTCCCTTCTTCATTTGGAGAGGAGATTAGATTTATTATAAAAACTGCAGTCTGAAATTATTATTAAAAGGTGATTTTTTGGCTTTGCATAATAACTTTAGACTGTAGCCGTTTATAATAAATCCAATAAATTTAATAAAATATTTGTTTTGATATCTAAATGAATTTTTTCAAATTTGATAAAAATTGTCTAAAGCAAATTTGAGTTATTGAGGTTTATGAGGATTGCAAAATCTTGGTCTATGTAATAATAACAATGATATTAATAAAATCAAATTTAATTTTACAAAAAAAAGAGGAAATATATGCATAAAACTTTAATAAAAGATATATTTTACAAAAGGGTTATAAAAATACGAACTCAAAGGTAAATAAAGTTATATAATTTATGCAAAACAGGAATTAAAAATAGATAATTTTAGAAAAAAAAACCCATTAAACCCTTTTACAAAAACTTATAAACATTACAATGTGTTATGGTGCCTTATCTACATTGGAATGAACTCTTCCTCCTTCATAAATACTAACCTATGAGACTTCCTAAAGGATGCAGTTGAGACATAGTGTAACTTGACAGTTTGGTCAGACACTTCTATCTGCTGACTAATAAGACTCTTATTTTGTATATGTTCTGTTATTCCAATACAATGGTTCAACCTACCTTCTTCTTTTTGTGTCTTTCTTCCTGGCCTTAACAGGCCACAACACAAAGAATGTTAATAAAGATATATATTTAAAAAAAAACAGTAATGTTTAACATTTGTGCCTACAAAAAAGATGGTGAATTAAAATGATTGTTATTCCCTTGACACTGCTATTATTTTATTCCCTTTTGACTTCTTTTGGCAATGTTTATTGTTTTAAAAAGTGATGATTAGTATTTTGGTTAAACCCAAAAGTGAATTCATACATTTTCTTTATTCTTGAAAATTGACAACAATAGTTAATCAATATTTTTATAAAATGACAAATAAAAAACTTGTTTTCATAGTTAATTATAAAATGGCAAATAATAAATATTGCATTGTAGTTGGGTTACATATTTTGATAATTTTTAATAAATTTTTTATTAAAAAGATCTCTCTTCAAATCTATTTCTTTAAAGAATGTTAAATAATAAATTTTTATAAAAATAAATATTGCAGTGTATTTGGTTCACATCTTTTTATAATGTTACAAGTAAACATTGCCAAGGGAGTCAGAAGTGTATACAGCAATAGCCATGGAAAGGGAATAATCATCCTTTTCATACACCCTTTTTTTCAGGGAAAGGGGCCAAAGATTAAATATTGCCAAAAAAAGAATGATATGGATGGTAAATAAATATATATATTTGCAAAAAATAAAAAAGTTTTCTTGTGCATTTATACACCTAACCTAGTTTTTAAACTTATCGAATAAAAAGCTCATGTTAGCAGGAAACATTTGCTGTGCTTGACTACCAGATAATCTTTTATAATCCTTTATTACAATCATAAACAAAAGATAAGCGCTCAGTCAGATTTGCATATTTGATTATAAAGCTATATAAACTTAGTACAAAAAATAAAACTTTTAAATTTAAATACAAATTACATGTGATTTGGTTTGTTGATTCTATAACATGCTAACACTTTTTCAATTAAATTTGAGTTAGTATATTACAAAATATGAATGATTAACCTTTAAGTTATATAGTGTTTTATATTATAGAAATAAAAATTTCAATCACTGGTAGGTCTACTGCTAGAAAAGTTGGTTCACTGTGTTGTACCAGACAATTTTTCTCATCTTATGCATTTATAAATCTATCATTTGTCCATGCATTGAATAATACTGCCATATTTGGCCTGATACTCTGGCTACATATCCCAAGATTCTCGACAAAATTCCAAAGTAATTTCACTGGCCTTGACATAGCATCTTGATTTCAGTCACTTTCCTATTACCTTGATGTGGTTTTCCTCTGCCTTTTCTATAAATATTTTAATAGCAGACGTTATAATGAGCTCTTGTCCTTGGTACCTCGACAACATGAATTAAAGCTGACAACTAGACTGGCAGACAGGTCTCATTATTTTACTGTGAAAAAGCTAGATGTAACTAAGTTCTATTCTAGTAGTTTCTTATCTTGCAATTCTCACTTGTGGAACTGTTGGGACGCCCGCGCCTATAATGGACTATTCCATTACTATGTAAAGTAATGGTGGCATCTACGTGATGAGAGTGTGCCGAGCAGCCGATCGACAAGTCAGTCGTAGACTTCTGGTGACGACCCGGAAGTACCCATTGCTCATACTACGTCTTACGACGGTTGAGACGATTAACCTCTATTCTTGTATTGTATACTAATAACCTTTGTAAATACTATTTTCATGGAATACAACAATTAACCTATTCCTGTTGTTGAGTTATTTATTCTTACTCACGACATAACAGGAACTTTTCCATTTCTTGCTTCCCTGCTATCTACAATTTTCAAACATTTAAATGTAAAATCAGTTGCAATCTTCTGTTTTCCTGAAATCCATTCTTTTGTTGTCTTTTCTCCTTACTAAACTTTTCTCATTTTCTTTCACTTCCAGTAATCTCTTTGCATGTTAGTCTCATTATTGTATTGTTTGGGAGGTGGGGGGATGATTAAAAAAGAAAAACAAATAGATTTTTGGTTTCTTTAATATAGAACATTTTCACTGCTTTCCAAATCTTTTATATCTTGCATTCAAAGTTTATTTAGCTATTATGCTTAAAGTGCTGCACATATCCCAATAGCCATCTTGTTCTATAGAAGTTTTTTGAAATTTTAACCTCCATTAATAAAAGTTTAGTGTCAG
>JBBBDQ010000988.1:0-47500 GCA_037127315.1 Ascarosepion bandense
TATATATATATATATATGTGTGTGTGTGTGTGTGTGTGTGTGTGTGTGTGTGTGTGAGTATTTGTGCGCGCGCGCGTGTGTATGTGCCTTAATAATAAATCGTTGAATTCTTCTTTTCCACTAAGCTAGCGTCCCTTTCAGAATGAAAGAACAAAATTATATGACTTTTGTATGAAAATCGTTATTTTAATTTATACTCTTTCTTTTTAACTTTCTTGTTTTGTTGACCTTTGTCTTCACAATCCCCCAGCTGTTTTGCTTTGAATTTTAGGTAAATCATTATCTAATTTTTCAGAATGGTTGAAAGTAAATGGTTAGTATATTTTAGATATGTCTTTGTGATTTCATTGCCGAAATATCTGCATAAACATGATGCAAAATACAATGTTTGATAAATTTAACAAATTGGGAAACTGTTTTACTGACATAATTACTTTGAAAAATACCAGAATGTAGCCCAAAACACTTGCCTACGATACATTTAGTTCTTGGTAATAAGCAAAACAATTGAATCGATACCGACTTGCCAGACCGCCTGCAGTCACTCTCTCACCGGCGTGACGTGGCCTCTTCTATAAATACTTTCACGACGGCTTCTGCTCCGATGAACTTAGATGACTGGTGCTCCCTAGGTACGAATTTGCACGAGATACTAGATTAGCAACTACGTCCCACCCTTTTACAGTGAAACCGATAAAATGTAACCGCAATTTCTACTCCAACAGCGTCTTTTCTCGCACTTCCCGCCTGTGTAATTCCCTTCCACATACTTGCTTCTCTGACAGCTACAATCTCCAGGAGTTTAAATGTAAGGTCAATAGACACCTCCTCACACACTAACTCGCACCTATTCTCTCAAACACTCTTCCTATGTACCTCCTTACCCGTCTATCACCCTCCTTATGACATTTACTATATCTAACTCTTTCTCTTCACCTTCCCCTATGTAACCCCCTGCGCAATAGTGGCAGTGGAATGCCTTGCTTGAGGTGAAATGATTAAAAAAAAGGTCTTTTTTGCTGCGTCGTGAGTATTTTTGAAAGGGAAAATGTCGGTTGGTTTTATTGCGTTACATCAGGACATGGATGATGAGACTCCTCAGAACTTCTTGTTGCATGGAGCTCTGAATTAAAATAATGCTCTAAATAATGCATAAAAATAATTCATGAAAATAAATGAAATACTACCAAATTCTATCTTTAATAAAAAATTATAGGAACAAAAAATTATTACAATCAAGCTACGTTTCGATGAACCACAATAGAAGTGACAACAGCATTTATACACCTTCGCAACATCTCGCTATATTTTCAACGATTTAATCAGAAATGTCTACAGGTCTTTCCTTCACACACATACACACATACACTTAAGTAATGTTACCTACCAACAAACACACACATACACCATCATAAACTTTATTGTCGAAAATATTTCTCACACATATATTTAAAAGCTGTCCATCGTTTTACTACACTGAACACGTGTAAAAATACTCATCCATATATATAAACAGACAAGAGTTTCTATACATAAATACACATACACAATATCCTACGCATGTACATTTATAAATAAGTATCTATTGCTTAAATACACGTGACACATATATTACCAATAAGAATCAACTCCAACTCAGTAGATTTTTTTGAATTTTTACCTCGGTCTCTTTAGAAGTTTTAATAAAAGTGAAATATTTTAGATTAAGACATGCTTCTTACTTTATTCTTTTATTTTATTCTAACACACACACACACACACACACACACACACACACACACACACACACACACATATATATATATATATATATGCGTAATATACACATAAAGGAAAGCTTAATTATTAATTTTGTGTATGTATACAAAAAGTCAGGTTTGCAGATATATACATTTAAGTTTATTGCCAACATATATTGCTTTCATGAAAGTTATATATATATATATATATATATATATGTGTGTGTGTGTGTGTGTGTGTGTTACTTTATGTGTAATTTTTTGTGTGGCTGTACGTGTTTTTAGATTAATTATTAATTCGTGCATATATCCTACAAAATGTTTGCGTATGCATACATTCGATTTTATTAGCTACATATATTGCTTTTATGTGTTAATATATATATATATATATATATATATATATATATTGGCGTTTATGCGTAAATTTTTATGACTGGGTATATATTTTTATGAAATCTCTTATAATATGTGTATATGTGGAAACGAGAGAAAGAGAGAGAGAGAGAGTAAGAGAAGGAGAGTAAAGTAATGGGGTGGGCTAGACTGAATAAGATAGTAGAAATGAGAGAGAAAAAGAACGAAAGAGGCAGAGTGAGGCAGTTTTGGGTTAAGTCGATAAATGTTTTGTGATATATATGTTCAATTTAGACAGAGCTAGCCGAGCATGGTCAATCATATGAGAATTGAAATGCAGTGGGCGAATCGAGCCACAATTCCCCCCGTACATCAGATAATATTTTATCTATGGCTGACTGTAAGTCATCACTTCTGTTATCCATCGACTGGCGGACGCGCACACACACACACACACGCACACGCACACACATACACACACCCATACTGACTCAGAAAAGTACAAGGACAGGTAAATTCTTTCTCACACTGATGTGCGCACACATCTAGAATTACATATTTCCATGGCCATTCTAAGAAACATGCACCAATACAAACACATTCCCATATAGATATTTAGAGGCAAACTCAGTGGAACATACATTTCTAAATACACATTTACACAGATTATGTATTATGAAATACACATTTGTACACAGACTTCGTAACAACCGGGCACATTGTCAAAAACACCCACGAGCACATTCATGAAAACATATTCACCTGTGGACTCAAAAATACAGACGAACATAAAAGATTCAAATTCACACACGAATCGAGGTAGAAAAAAATACTTTAACATAAACTCACAGACACACAATTTGCTGTTTCAAATATAGAAACGTTTCACACGTTCTCTCTCAGCAATCCACAGGATGCCGATCTGAAAGTAGTTTATCAGGTCACTGCTGGTTAGCTTGAACGTCAACGATGCCCTCTTATAGAAATCTTATGCGAGACTAGGCTAAAGTAAGTAAATGAAAATGCGCTTGCTGTAGAGCGATAATTAACAAATTAATTTATTAAATCACATCTTGCGTAGTAGGTTCAATTCTCACTGGACATATTTGCACTTTTGTCACCCATTGTTAAAGTTAAATTACTGGATAGATAGCAAGCATGTATCGCGATCCATTGCTTGTGCGAATCAGTGAGGATCGTAACTGAGTGCCTGACAGAATTAAATTGCTGAATGGTTTTGGTTAGTAAATCAATTTCAATAGCCACTTAGTTCTTTTATGTCATACAGAAGTGGAGATTAAAATTAGTACATACTTAAGTATAGTCCAACACAAAACAGATGCAGTGCTTATTATCTCTCCGAGTAACTGTCAGCTTAGTTGATTAACTGCTACGATGGGTGATTTATGAAGGGTTATTACTTGCTTTTATCAGTTCATGTAATGTTAAATTTTGTCTGCATCCCAACTTTACCAATAGTAGTTTTTGAAATCGAGTATTAAAGTAGATCTCTCGGCCACATTGCACACAAAATTCCTAAGTTCCTTTAGCCCTTCTTCTTTTAGGGTCGCCTCTACACTCACGAGGGAGAGGTAATCTCTCCGTTGTCTTTAGTAAACCAAAACACATCATTATATCTTATTTAAAAAAGAAGTAGCAAAAGGCCTGGGGAGAGGTGATCTCTCTTATAATTAAACTTAGCTTGACACAATCACTTACCCAAACATATGGCAGTATTACTTACACCAAAACTGCACACTTGTAATTACCATTCTTACTAAATCCCCTATAATAACTCAGTCAGTCAGTTAAGTGCCATACGTGATACACGCTTTGGGCGATCCTATCTCGAAAGAGACGACTGACTGGGCAGAAGATTATCTCGCAGTAGGTTGCCATTACTTTCTGCGGCAGACTGGTTGCCAGCCAAGGCCATATAGCCCAATCTGTCCTATTATTTAACCTATAACTGGAGGGAAGAGACGGATTAATACATTTCCCAAGGGTATTTGCACGTAAGCGAATACAATGAATTCAACTGAAATTCGATTTCGGCTTCCCGATTTCTCGTTCCGAGGCGATATCCACTTCACTACAACGCATATCCTAACTCAGTATCTCCATATAGTCTTAATCAGTCCTCATATGTACAGTTCTTGCCTGTGAGGGGAGAAGAAGGGAATAAAACAACAATTTAAAAACCGCAATGCTTATTTACAATAAGATATAAACAATTTACCCTCCCCCACAAAAAAAAACAAACAAAACATATGAATATATTTCTAACAAATGGCGTTTACAACATTAACATGTAGTTTGTAAAACAACTTTAAAAGTATATTTTAATAAATATCTCAACTGAGTTATTTATCTTTAATTTGTAGCGGACATAAAAATGATTCGTTGAAAAATAAGTTTTTCTTTCTCATTAAACCAAAAAGATTTCCTTGGCGCAAATATTTAACTCAAATCGCCAAGTAAGTGTGAAGTTTTTCTCTCAAAAATATTCGCACATTACGTCATAAATAGTTCGTCAAAAATGACCAAGCCAGAGATTTCATTCTGCTAGCCGAAAAGGAACAGAAGGACGCTCGAGACGACGCACCCCACGGAATGTGCACTCGCGTCGACGGCCAGGTCAAAACTGTTAACAATCCACTTCAGCGAGACCAGAACCTCTATAAGTACAGACGAGGACACGCATACGAGGACACGCATACGAGAACACGCATACACGCGTCGCATAGACGCTTGTCAATGCTAATGCACATATGTGACACGGACACCCTTGCCAATACACACATCTCAGTCCAACGCGAACACGCCAAGATTTGTGTATCAATAAATGAATTTTACATTCAATAAACCATATTTTTGTCTAAATTAAATGAACTCGTAACTATTTATAACAAATTCAAAGTTTAAAAAATACCAATGACATTATGGATAAATATGTCTTTTAATTTCATCGTGTTTCTGTTGAATAATATTAGAAAACATGGAGAAACGTGCTCGCAATAAGACAGTTTTTCCATGACACTGCATTTTTTCTAACTTCAATTTTCGGCAAAATTTTAAAGACATGAGTAGAATTTGAGTAAAACCTAAGCATATGATAAAAGCAAATTTATACATTTTTTTGTTCTTGAGAATTTAAATAAATATAAAAAAATTACATCTTTATCAGATTGTTTATATGAATAATATGATTTATATATGATTTATATGATTTATATTTATATGATTGTTTATATGAATAATTTTGTATTTACAGCATTCTAAAGCTAAACTAAAACAGCATTTAACAATTTATAAAGAAATAAAAGTAAAGACAATTTCTTATTCATAGATTTTGAACATTTACTAAATTGTTAAAATATGTGAGCAACCTATAAGGAAATCTTTATTTGTTACCATTTTATAAAGTTTGAATGAACTAGCAACGTTTTGACAACCATTCCAATAAATAATATACTAAATAAATAGGGTAAATAAACAATCTATTAAAGAAATAATATTAATTATTTTTGTTGTCAATTCTCAAGAAAAAAGAAAATCTATAGATTCACCTTCATATGTTTAAGTTTTATTAAAATTTTAATTATTGCTTTTGAAAACAATAAACACTGCCGAAGTGTAGTTAAATGTGTAGTAGGGTAGTTAAAAAAACGCTGTCATGGAAAAACCATCCTTTAGACACCTAGCCTAATTGCAGGAACGTTTCATATTGTTGTTAACAAAGAATTTATATATATTTTATCAAAATTCACCCATAAGATACCAGAAAAAATATCAGTGTGTTTCCATTTAAAGAAAACACAAAATAAATGTAATCTTGATTTCTAAAAATTTTTTTAAAGAAGCAGATATAGATTAAATTGAAAAAAATATTAAAATTTTAAAAGAATTAAATCATTTTAAACCCGCCAGTTTTAGCTACATCTTATTTCCTGCAGCGTTTGTAGTACCAACTGCTGTCGTCTGCCATTTCATATTACAACAAATTAGCCGAGCGGAGCTGAAAATATTTAGATAATTATGCAAATAAAACAAAATAATCTGTTTAAATAGTTTTTCTTAAAACTGAACTAAATTATTTAAACAATGGAAAATATTAAGTTTGTTGAATTATTATTATTATTATTATTATTATTATTATTATTATTATTATTATTAGTAGTAGTAGTAATAGTTCTACTACTACTACTACTAGTAATAATTATAATACAAACATTAATTCAAATTAAGCATAGTGCTGAATTATTTGAATATAGCAATTTTTAATTTCACCTCAATTGTATTTAACTAAAACATTTTAATAAGATAATTTTTGTGGAAGGAATTTGTTTCAATAATTAAAATTAGTCTGTTGTCGAATTATTATTTAACTTTATTATAATTAATAACATTGTTAAAAGATATTTCAGTATGTAAATATGTTCAATTATTAAATTAATTTTTATCATTAAGAAAAACTTAAAGAAAACTTTAATTACTTTTCTTTGTCCGCTGGCCACTTATTCGATTAGTAAAATTAAATACTCGTTCATATTCACATATCCAATATATATATATATATATATATATATATATATATATATATATATATATTTAAGAAGATTCATAGTCAAAAAAGTTTTTCAGATTATGAATTCATCTTTAAATTTGTGACAAAAAAATGTTCAGTCAATCCATTTTAATGCACTCATTATGTGTACAATCCATAATGAAAGATAACAGTCGATTGTCTTTTAGAAAAGAATGTGAAAAATGTTAGCAAACGTTTCTTTATACTATAGTTTACCCAGTACAAGGATTGAGAGACATGAAAAGTAGACTTACTGAATAAGGTAAGTGATATGAATGGACGAGGAGATGGCAAGAAGGGAACATTATGAGGTTAAAAAACGATTAACTCTTGGTTGTAATGTTCATGTGTTGTATCACCATATCATGTACGACACACAGAGAAAATGTGCTGCAGTATTATTCAGCACAATATCCGTTGCTAAACGGATATACACAGAATAGTTATAGTTAGTATGCCATACAAGACAGAACTTACAACACAGAGAGGAAAATTTTAGATCGCTATAGTCGACAAAGTAATCAGTCGAATATTACTCGAGTGAAACTCGAATATTACGCCTCAAATGCAACTATTCTTAATTAAATAAACCATTTCAGACCATGAGCCATTTCATCACTTAGAGTGCTGAAAGGGTGTCCGCCACGCTACAACATCATGGAATCATCTTCGTGAGAATCTGTAATACAAAGTAGTAGATCTTGGAAAATATCTCTGAACAAAACTTCTTCCTTACAAGTGGAATAAAGGGGAAATGAGAAGGATAGGATTCCGTTGAGTTTGTGTGTCGTGTCGTGTTCTGGCGAGAAATGTCTGAACAAGTGGAACTAAAGAACAGAGATCTTCTGAATATTTCTCATTGGCATAGCGATAGAGTAGTTATAAGCTTTTCCATGCCGCGTTCGTGGGAAAGAAGCTGCAGAATGGAAAATAATTCTTCACCCACCCACAGGGCTGCGTAAATGTTGACAAACTGATGGCCAGTATGAAAAAAAAAGCACTTGCAGATGCTTTTCAGTTCGTACTCGAAGCTGTAGTTGACTTTGTACATATTTATCGAAAAACAAAAAATATTGGTTTTTCTATATAATCTCTTTCCTTATTTCTGTATAATTTATTCTCAATTATACCGTATTTTAATTTTGAAAATACAAGCAACATATTTATTCACTTTGATGAATTGGTAATCATGACATTCACAACTAACAGTCTAAACGAATTTTTATCTTTTTTATAATCAGTATTCAGCAAGACGAGACATTACAGTAATGAAAGCCTATTTTTAATAATTCGTTGTACACTTCGCATCCATTAAAATCAGGTGTCGGTGGAAGTTTGCATCGACTGTCATTTACGATATCTGTTTCATTGTAATATTTATCGCGTATCTTTGGGCTTAAACGTCGATAATTATCAACTAAGTCACTCCCATTTGTTATAGAACATGTATTGCAACTTATTTCTCTTCTTGATGTTTAAATAACGTTTTATGGTAAAGATGATGCAAAATATCTTGTACAAACTCATTGTATACAAATTCGAGACTTAAATATGATCTATCTATCTATCTATCTATCTATCTATCTATCTATCTATCTATCTATCTATTTAAATATGTTTCTATCTCACATAAGAAGGAGACAGATGAGGTTTCTGGAATATGTAATGAGGAAGGAGAGTCTGGAGAATTTAATACTCACATGACGAATAGAGGAAAAGAGAGTCACGGGAAAGCAACGCAAGATCTACTTAATAGACTCGAGAAAATGGATAGCAGAGCGGGGTTTGGGAGAGATACCAAGAGGAAAAATTTTGAGCGCGACAAGAGACAGAGCCAAGTGGAAGTTCATGATTGCCTACGTCCTGAAAGGACACGGCGCACAAAGAAGAAGAAGAAGAAGAAGAAGATATATCTATCTATCTATCTATCTATCTATCTATCTATCTATGAGTGTTTACGGCTACATCGCGTAGAAACGCTAGTGGCTGTACGATAACTGAAGTTAAGCAGTGTTGAATCTGGTTAGTACCAACATTACTGACCACTTGGGAATACCAGGTGTTGTAAGCTTGGATGTGTGTGGATGGCTTATTGTTAATCCTATAGCCGTATTACTTGTTTAATTGTTATACTCACTTCCGTGCAAATTTCTCTGCAAAATGTATAACTGTACCTTCTTCTTTACCAGGTATGGGTTAAAAATAAGACTCGTATGTCTAAACGATTAATATCTCTAAATAATTATCTCTGGCTTTAAATAATCTTCAAAAGGTTGATAAACCGTAGAAAATGAATTAATGAATCAATATCTATCTATCTATCTATCTATCTATCTATCTATCTATCTATCTATCTATCTATCTATCTATCTATCTATCTGAATTTGTTTATACGTGGTTACTTATGTTATTATATGCATATTCGAGTTGTTATAATATTTGCTTCCTGCCCAGTAAGAATCATGTTCAAATCTTACCATGGCTGATTTGTCAGGAGGGAGACTTTTCGATGTTATCCATTTTACACGAAATCATAAGTCATCATGACCGAGAGTTTGCGTGTACTGGCATTGATCAAATTGCTGATTCTGACCGATTACATATTTTCTCGCAAAATCCATAAATAAGACACGCACAGCACAGCTGCAGTATAAACTGCAGATTAAATAAATGTAAATGTGCTTGAATGGGCGCCTAAAACAGGGATTCACTAGCCGCCCTACGAGACGATTGTGCTCAAATAACGTGTGTAGCGTTTATAAATGTACACATTTATCTCAGTCAGTTACTATATTAGTGATTTGATATTTTTATGGCTTTTCAAACAAATACAAAGCTAGAAAGTATTTTTTAAATTTTAAAATTTGTTTGAAGATAATAATTATTTACTGTGTGCTATTAATTAACCCATAGCTGGAAGAATAAAAACGGAATTCATACATTCCCCAAAGGCATTTGCGAGTAAGTGAATATAACGAACTCGACTGGAATTGGAACGCGGCTCTCCGATTCCCAATACCGAGCCGTTCACCATTACACCAACCGCACATCCAAGTTTACAGCAATTGGTGTTCTAAGGCGATCATCTGACCAAGCTCAACGCTAATCGTAGAAGAACTTGTGTTTCAACACTAAATAGCCGTAAGCCGGTTATTGTCTATGTATCTCGTGAAATATTCAGTATCTTCGTGTATGTCACTGTGTTAATACCAATTTGTATTTTGCCTTATAATTGAATAGTTTAGTATTTCATTTTGAAGACGAAAGTCAGTGTTCGAATCTAGGTAAAAAAAAGCTTAAGTACTGTTATACTTGGTCTATAGACAGGCAATTTCTACTTTGAAAAGATTTCTCTCGTTTAGCCTAAACCAACAAGTAACCAACAAGTATGTATGTATGTATGTATGTATGTATGTATCTCACTATCAATCTTAGTCTGTTCATATGAGTTTTAGATCGGAATATTTTAATATCTCTCGAAATAATTATATGAATGGGCTAAATATACGAGGTTATAAAGAAGTTATCACAAAATGAGTGACAAGAAAGAAAACGAAAAATAGGAGAAAAAAGATGATAATAAGAATGAAAATATATCGCGATATTAACAGAAGCAAAAGTAATTAACAGTGAAACGGGAGAGGTGAATTTAGAAGAAGAAGAAGAAGAAGAAGAAGAAACGAATAGAATCATGAAAGACGAATAAAAAACGCCCATTTGACGTGGACCTATCGACGTGGAAAAGATGGCGTCCGCATACGTTTTTGACGTGCCATTTTTCAACTAAGATTCAAAAGAAATGGCAGAGCATGGAGTTGTAATTCTTATGGTATTAAAAAAATGGAATAGACGTGGCTGAGCAATATCGACATTTTATGGTTGTTAGACAGTGTAAGTGTCGTCTGGGGGAAGTGGGCAATCCATCTCTAAATAAAAGTCTATCTGGAATCTTCCATATCAAAACTGATCTGGTTATGTTAAAGTTGAGCAGACTAAATTTCCAACCTCTTCCAAGCAATGTTTACGTTTAATTACATAGCAATGTTCACTACTGGTAGAGTAAGGATATAATAAATCTTTTTATGTTGCTTTAATTGAATTAATTATTTTGCCCTGTAGTGATTTTTTCTATACTCTTGGAAAATAATTTAGCCAAATTTAGCCTTCAGAAAGAAGGTCCTTAATGAAATCTTTAAAAACTTTATTTTTCTGTTTTTACTTAAGATAACAGGTATATTTAGATGGCCAGCCTATGGGATTGACAATAGAATTAGTTTAACGCCATCGATGTCCCTTTTCAGCATATTTTTTTATTATAGGAAAAATAGTAACAAAACATCTTACGTATTTACAAAAACACATCGTATTTTTAGGTATAAAATAGCATTAAAAACATTTTACAGGGTGCGATGGGTAAAGTATCGTCATTTCATATTTTTAAGTTTGCGCATGCGTGCTGTTTGTCTTTGATTTTGTCGACCGTACAGTATAGTAAGAATCAGTTGAGCACTGTCGGTGAAAAAGATCACAATAACACAATTCATACTAAAAGGAAATTGGAAACGGCAAACTATATTGCTTGACATTTACGCCCAAAGTTCTAATACGAACGTTTCTTAGGGACAGTGCTGAGTATTTGGAAAGAGTTGGATGAGTCTAATGGTGGTTACGAAGGTGCAGCAACTCGAAAAAATTACTCCAATTGTTCTGATGAGAAAAGAACTTCCAAATTTGTTGGTGAGAGCCTCAGACCCAACGCCGATGCCTACATCAGGTGCCTTGAAGAGGTAGTGCTGCCCTGATGCAAGAGGGTGGCTGCTGGAAAAACCTATGTCTAGCAATAGAATTGTGTACCATACCACACAAGCATGAAAACCCAGTCATAGTTATCAGACAATTGCAGCGACCACATCGTCTCTTACATTTGGCCACCTAACATCCTAACTTTTTGTATAGGAGCATTTGAACGAAAGACAAGCAAAAATCCTTGTAACAGCAAAGACGAATTGAAGACAAGGATTTTTCGCAGCATTCAAAAACTTTTTCAAGAAGACCGTCCAAATGAGATGCATGAGATTCCGAAGTCGTCTGGAGGCGGTAATTAAAGGAAATGGTGATTTTATTGAATAAATTTTCTCTTTAGTATTTAAAGATATTTTAGTGTAATTTTGGTAAATATATTTGTTAAAAAGTGGAAGGTTATATGTGGTGTGTCCGCTGAGAAATTATTTGTAACTGGTGAAGTGACTTGCAACGCTCCATTTTGTAATAAGTGTGCAAAAGTTAAAATAAAAATAATACGAAAATTTTCTGTACTGACCGGAAGGAATTATTATTGTTATGGGATTTATCTATAAATATTCATTGCAAAAATGTAAGTGGACATCTGACCATTTAAAAAAAACATTGTGAATATATCAAAGAAGAATTGAAAAATGTTGGATGAGTTGGGTTGGTGTTCTAAAGTCAAAGCAAAATTTCAAGTGAAAAAGAGTCGATGCTGGTATTTAAACCGAAACATAAGGTACCTTTCGTAGCATTAAATCAGATCAATGAAGAATTAGACAGACTTGGAAAAATAATTCAAAATTGGTAGCACAAGCAGTTCAAGTTTGTACTAAGTTTTCGATTAAGTTAAACAAATGTTTAGAATCACATAACTACCCATAACCAACTTCAGAGGATTTTTAAAAAATTAAACGGAGGAGAATTTCTTTCGAATATGGATTTTTTGGCGGTGTATTTGCAAATAGAAGTAAAAAAAGAATGTTAAATACGATATAAATATTCAGAAAGAATTTTATAAGTCAACCGATTTCCTTTTGTGATATAAGTAGTTCCAGCCATATTTCCACAAGTTATGGACAATATGCTTACAGATTGTGATTTCGCAGTTGCTTATCTAGATGATATATTGATTAAAAGTGTAACAAAAGTACTGCATATCGAGCATGTAAAAAGAATTTTTGAAAAAAATATTAAAATCAAGTACCTAGGAGAAATTATTGGCAAAACTTCTTATCAACCAGATTCGTCTATGGCAAGTGAAATTGAGAATATGTTTCTCCACAAAACGCATTACTATACTACAAGCATTTCTACGACTAGAAAATTACTATAAAATTTACATACTTATTTTGCAGAATTTAAGAGCTACACTGAATAATTTGCTTTAGAATGGCGTAAAATGGAACTGGACTGATAAGTGTCAAAAGGCATTGGACGAAGTCAAAAAAATACTAACGTCAGACTTATCATTAACACACTACGATCCGAAAACAGGAATCATATCAGCTTCAGATGATGGTGGTATAACAGCGGCAATTCTACATAGAATTGATGACAGTAATATGTGCTTTCAAGCCGTGGCACATGTTTCGCGTTCGCTACTACCGACAGAAGAAAACTGCAACTAGATCGAAAAAAATAATATTTGCAGTGAAAAAATGTCACAAATTGATACATAGAATCATACAAACAGATCTTCTTCTTCTTCTATGTGCCCTGTCCCTTCAGGACGTAGGCGATCATGGATCTCCACGTCTCCCTATCCCTTGTGGCTCTTAGTATGTTTGCTCCTGTTGCTCCTGGCAACCCCCGTTCCGTCATCCACCTGATCAGACCCTGCAAATATGTTATTCGCTGCCTTCCTCTGTCTCTCCTTCCTTCTATCTGTCCAGTCAGTATCAGGTTCTCCAGGCCCTCCTTCCTCATTGCATGTCCCAGGAACTTCAGTTGTCTCTTCCTGATGCTCAGCATCAATTTCCTTTTTGTTGACATTCTTTCTAACACTTCGTCGTTGCTTGTATGCTCAGTCCACGATATCCGTAGCATCCTTCTGTAGAACAACATTTCGGCCGCTTCCAGTTTTGTCCTCATTTTCGATGATATTGTCCAGCATTCACAGCCGTATTGAAGAACTGACATCACGTAGCAGTCTAGCACTCTTTTCTTCGTTTCTATTGAGATCTTCCTGTGTGTTAGTATTTTGCTCATCTTCTGGAACGCGTCCTTTGCCATGCCAATTCGCCTTCGGATCTCCGTGTCGCACTTTCCATCTCCTGTTAGAACACTTCCTAGGTACTTAAATTCTTGGACTTGTTTGATTCTGTTATCCCCCACCTCTATTTGGCATTTTGGGTTGTTTCTTTTGCTGATGACCATGCACTCAGTTTTCTTAAAGTTTATTTGTAGTCCCTTCTTGTCACTCTCCACTGCTACTTTCTGTATGAGATCTTGCAGTTTCATTTCCGTGTCCGCAATCAGTACTGTATCGTCCGCGTATCTTATGTTGTTCAGGTTGTGGCCTCCAATAACAAATCCTGGTGTGTCATCTAGGGTCCTCAAAATATTCTCGCTGTATAGGTTGAACAAATTCTATTTTTGTATATCTACTGAGGTTGTTACCTGTCCGTATGCAGGCCGTTTGCTGCCAGTAGAGATTCTTGATTATTCTTATGTATTTGCCGAAAATGTCGAGGTTGCCTAGCATTTCCATCAATTCTTTGTGTCGTATTTTGTCGAATGCTTTCGCGTAATCAATGAAGCATAGGTACAAGTCTTTCTTCATTTGTAATGCCCTTTCAGAGAGCATCCTAATCATGAATATGGCGTTCCTTGTTCCAGTGTCCTTGACGAACCCGCACTGTTCCTGCCCTATCTCTGGCCTGATTCTGCTTCTCGCTCTATTCATCAGGATTCTGACAATCAGTTTTGTAATGTGACTCATTAAGCTGATAGTTCTGTGTAGTTCGCACTCGTTTGCACCAGGTTTCTTCGGCAGCGCTATAAATATCGACTTGCATAGGTCGTCTGGTATTATTCCGCTGCTATAAATTTCGTTTATTATGTCGGTAATCCTTTCTATGCCATATTCTTCTAAGGCTGTCAGCAGCTCTATCACTATGCCATCTGGGCCAGGTGCTTTGTTTCTTTTCATTTTGGCCATTGCAGCTTCCACTTCGGATTTTAGTATTTCCGGTCCATCCATCTCCTTGTGTATTCTCGGTTGTTCTATCTTGTCGCAAAAGAGATCCTTTATGTATTCTTCCCATCGCTGGAGTATTTCCTCTTTCTCTAATATGATTGTCCCTTCCTTGGATTTTATGCATCCTGTTGAGGAACAGGTTTTTTGTCCTGTCAGTTCTCTTATCTCTTTATGCATCTCTGCTTTGTTGTTCCTGCTCAGTCTCTCTACTTCTGCACATTTGTTGTTGAGCCATTCCTCTTTGGCTTGTCTGCATTTGTTCCTTATCTCCCTGTGAAGTTTTTTGTACTCTGCTTCGTGTCTTGGCGTTATTTTTTGTCTCCTTTGCATCATGTGGAGGATCTCTTCGGTCATCCACTCATTTTTTCTTCTGCGTCTGATTTCCTTTGGGGCTATGTTGTTCGCTGAGGTCACCATTGCTTCTTTTAATGAGTCCCATTTTGAGTATCCTTTTCCAATTTGTTCTTCATATTTCTTTCTCACGCTGTTATTATATTCTTTCTGCAGGGTGAGATCGTCCTCTAGTGTGTCGTATTGCAGTCTTGGTGATATGCTGGGCTTCTTCAGTCTTCGGAGTTTCACTTTTAGTTTGCAGATGACTGGGACGTGGTCACTTCCGCAGTCAGCACCTGGGTATGTTTTGCATTGGACCACTGCGTTCCTGAATCTCTTGTTTATAGTTATATAATCTATTTGGTTCTTCGTGTCCCCTCCTGGGCTTCTCCATGTCCATAAACGTCGTGGGTGTTCTTGGAACCAGGTGTTAGTAATGACCTGGTCATTGGCTGAGCGCCATTGGATCCATTTTTCTCCTCTTTCGTTGCGCTCTCCTAGTCCAAAGTTGCCGTTCGTGTCTCCTTCTCTATCTTTACCTACCTTTGCATTTAAGTCCCCCATTATTATCCTAACTTCTTGGCTTTTGCACTGAGCCTTAGCACTGTCCAGTATTGAATAGAATGATTCTATTTCGTCCTCCGAGCTTTGAGTTGTTGGCGCATAGACTACTATAATAGCTATATTGAGGGGCCTTCCCCGCAGTTTAACCAAGAGGACTCTCTCTGACAGTTGCCAGTATCCAAGTACACATCTCTTCACTTGTTTGTTTAGTATTAAAGCGACACCTTTTTCGTGTTTTTTACCTCCTGCATAGATTATCCTGTGGGTGTCGCTACTGAAATCTCCGTTATTAGGCCATCTTGTTTCACATATTCCTAGGATGCTGATATTCAGTCTGTTCATCTCCTGTTTGACATTCTCTAGTTGTCCACAGTTCAGTGTCCTGACGTTCCATGTTCCTATAGTGAGTTTGTCTTTGATTCGCACAGTTGCAGGGTAACGGTCCAGAGACACCTGTTGCTCATGTCGTTCTTTCCCGGGCGAGGGACAAATTTTGGAGTAAAATGTCCCCTTTACGCCGTTGGTGCTAACAGTCGCCGGATGACGGTCAGGTGGCACCTGTTGCCCATGCCGGTCCTTACCGAGCGAGGAGTTGCTTCCTTGGGAAGTAACCCCCTTCACGCTGTTGGCTTTCATATATTTATTGTGACTTCTGACTTTCTTTGGTTACAAACAGATCACTATTATCAATTTATGTAATTTCTACGCAGACAGCGAATACATTTCAACGCTGAGGCACCGTTTTATTAAATTATGACTTTAAGATGGAATACCAACCGTTGAAAAAACTGAGGACATGAAGATAGTTTATCAAGATGATATAAAAAATACTGACCCGTTTAAAGATACCGTATTAAAAAGTGAAATAGAAATTGAAAGTATATCACGCAATGTTGTACTCGAATTACCTATGTTTCTGGATAAAATATAAAAGCAGAACAAGACATGTTTACTTCGGGAAAAAATGACTAAAAGAAATAAAGATAGATAAACGTTTTTTAAACCATAGCTTCATGGTTATGTGACGGAACACTAATGTTTGAACAAGGTGTAGTAATATCTTTCATATTACAAAAGCGGATATTAAATGAATTTCATAGTAGACATCCGGGAATTTCAAGGATAAAATATCTTATGAGAAGTTTTATATACTAGACCAAAATGAATCAAGACATTATAAAATTAGTAAAAGCCTGCAGAAGTTGTGCTATGGCTTTAAAATTACCTACCACGAAATTTCAACCTTGGTCAAAACTGCACATACATTTTGCAGGTCTAATAAACGGATCGCATTATCTAGTGGTAGTGAACAGCTTTACTGAGTAGCTTGAAAGCTGTAAGTGCAAAAAGCCAACTTTCATGGTTACAGTTAAGTTTTTACATTCACTGCTTACTAATTTTAATAATTTTGTAAAATATTCTCAGTTGAATTTATTAGTACCTCGCAGTATCACCCAAGGTGAAATGGACGAGCTGAAAAGTTTGTGAGTACTTTTAAGAGAACTTTAAATAAAAAAGTAAGTAATGAAAAAGTGGGCGAAGAAGCACTACAAAAATTATTGAGAGAAGACCGGAAAATGTCAAATTCCAATACACCGGCATGCATGTCACCGGGAGAATTGATGTTCGCAAGAAAAATTAGTTTGTAATATTCATCTGATGACTGCGTCTCGCATGAATTCCAAGTCGTGCGATCGACGTAGGATAGGATAATATGTATATTTATTAACCCTCTAGGGCCATTCGTATCATATTTGATACAGTATTTCCCTATAAGGAAACATTTGGTATTTCCCTATAAGGAAACATTTGGTATTCATTGACTGAGCAGTCAGTACTGCTTTCATTTGAAATTTATAAAATATTTCTCTTAAAAAATTTTTCAGGAAAATATTTCTTTCAAGGTTTGTTTTCATACTGTATCAAATATGATACGAATGGCCCTAGAGGGTTAATATATATATTATTAGTCATCTACATACAAGCCTGTTTTCCTGTATCACAGCTCATCAGTGTGGCTAGACCTCCACTTGTTTCCAGCCGGGATCGAAACTTGACCGATTTGGTGTCAGTCGGAGTGCCTACTATCTAAGTTATCGGCACATGGAATAAAAGAGGAGAAAATTTTAGCATGTTATATATTCGCGGTGTATACACATGCCAGCCACCGGGAGAATTCAATTCATTACTGAAGAGTAATTTATATATAGCTCTGTTTATACTACATTGAGCACTCTTTTATAACACCTGAATAATATTTTTATATGTGCGTGTATTCTCATATGTATATTTTTTAATTCACATCTATCTATCTATCTATCTATCTATCTATCTATCTATCTAACAAAAGACTAAAAAGTCATCCAGCCGCGCTACACGTGTTTCCTCAGGCAAGGGGAAAGAAAAGCCCGCCAATGACTACTCCAAAATACCAAAAACCCCAGAAGTGAGAAAACTTTAGGAGTGCAAGTTCTTTCCTTCGATTCTTTTTCTGTCTTTATTAAGTTAAGAGAGTTGCTTGGTAAATTGTTTACCTCCATGTCACTCTTTCTCTCTCCACGCACACATATACAAACACCCCATATATATATATATATATATATATATATATATATATATATATACTCTAGCATAGGAAAAATAGGTGAAGAATGACTAATCACTGCCAACTCAACGCTGTCGACTTTAGATCGGCCGACTCATTGCCGTGACAACTCACCATGTACCTTCTCAGTGCGAGGGAAACTCAAAGACATGTAAATTATGAAATTGTTTTGTAGACCTTTTAAAAACAAGTAAAATTATTTCATTTAGGAATATTTTTAATGGATTACTTTATTTATAATTTTAAAATTTATTGAAAATATTCAGTTGGAGATCGTTGTGATAAAGAAGAAACAATCTTCAATAGTCTTTCATAGACTTCTTCAAACTGGGGGAAGGGGATAACCTCTAATTAACTTCTTGAAAAATGCATCTCAACACCTTTTAAATCCGGTGGGTGTTCCATCACAAGCCCTGTGTGCATTTTTCTATTTGCTGCTTGAGCATGGTTATTCGTCCGAACTTGAAAATTAAAAATTAACACCAGTCGGCTAAAATAAGCTGTTGTAACTAATAAATCACAAAGACTAACCTTTCAAAATCTCTACGACTCAAAGCCGATCTAAGAGATGTACACACTAAGACAGTTTACAGCGGTCTGAAGCTATGAATTCGATGCAAGCGTTGAGTTAGTCCCGCGTTGAGTAAGCTGGTGGTGACTTGTCCTGGAGTTGAGTTGGCCGGTGTTGAGACGAGGTTATAAAATATCCAACCCCGTGCACACATATCATGCACAATTGCATTTTGATATAAAATTATGTTTATACAGGCGCATGTAAAAAATATAGTGCTGTATCACCGAGGTAGATACACTACACAGAGAAAGTGTACTGCGGTATTATTCAGCACACTATCCGGTGCTAAAAGGATATACGCAGAACAATACAATAGTTAAAACAACAGACAAGACAGAACTTACAGGACAGAGAAGAGGGGTTGAATCTGAATATTGCTCAAATGACATTCGGATATTATGCCTCGAATGCTACGTTTCTTTACTTAAATAGACCATTTCAGACCATGGTCATTTCATCACTGAGATTGCTGTAAGGGTGTCAGCCACTCTACAACATATACACACATATGTAGATATTCACACCCACACACACACACACACACACACACACACACACACACACACACACATTGAATAAGTTCTCGCTGTTTTCCAACAGATTGCATTCCCAGAACTCAGTGCGTGTAGTTTCAGATTGTAACACATCTATAAGAAAGAACTATAAGCAAGCTTGAAATTCAGTTTATGTCATTTCTCCGAAGTGTAAAAAAATTGGTTTCTCATAGAGTTGAATATGTCGGATTTCGTGCCAAAGAAAATGTGTTTGAGGAGAATTTTTACTGCATACTTTATTAAAAAAAATCAGCAACTAAAGCTCACAGAATTCTTGTTGAGACTTACGACGACCATATTCCATCGGAAACAACGTACAAAGTTTGGTTTAGACTCTTCAAAAATAATAATTTTGATGTTGAAGATAAAGAACGATCTGGCGCACCGAAAAAATCTGAAGAAGAATCATTGGAGGCATTATTGATTCAGGCACAAACTGAATTTGCAGAATCAGTAGGAATTAATCACTAATTTCGAAACTTATGAAAGCATTAGAAATGAATCAAAAGCAAGGACATTGGGTGCCGTACGAATTGAAGCCGAGAGACTTTCTATTAAAGAAAAAACGACTTTATACGAGCAGAGACACGACAAAGTGACTTTTCAACATCACAACACTAGGCCACATGTTGAAAAATGGATAACAACCGACTTGGAAATGCTTAAATGAGAAGTTCTACTGAACTCGCCGTATTCACCAGACATTGCTTCGACCGATTATCACTTGTTCAGATCGATGGCATATGGCCTGGCTGAGCAGCACTTTCATTCTCATGAAGTTGCCAAAAATGTTTCGACTCGTGGTTAGCCTCGAAAGACGTGTTGTTTTTCCAACGTGGAATTCAAATGCTGCCAGAAAGATGGGAAAAAAGTAGTGACTAGCAATGAACAAAATTTTTACTGACATATATTTTTAATAATTTTTGTGAATAAAATATTACTTTTCACGAAGAATCAGTGTTATTTTCGTCATGGCTGCTTCGAAGCTTTGTGAAGGAATTGTATTGTCTTCACTCTTCAGGGTCATTTGAATTTCCTTTCTGCTAATTCTACCTCTTTTCCTATTTATGTGAAGTTTTGTGTAAATATGTGACTTTTTTGCTCAATGAATAGTGTATTATTTGCTATTTTTTTTTAGTTTTGTCCGGTTTCATAAGTGGTGTAAGATTTTTTTGATAGTGAATTACTTTATATTGTATTGAGCCTTTTGAAGCGTGCTTATGTACATACTCGCTTAAGTTCTTTACGTTAAACTGACTTAACTATTTACCATGTTGAACTGACCTCTTTTTATGATGTTGTGCTGACCTCTTTTTACCGGGTGAGTGTATATGCTCGGTTAATTTTTTAGATCATGATTAAGTTTTTGTGTTCGTGAGCGCACGCATTCTTCTATTTTTTAATTAATATTTTTGTGTATGTATATTCCTTTTTGGATGTGCGTTGTGGCGCAGTGGATATCGACTCGGATCGAGAAATCGGAGAGCCGAGTTCGAATTCCAGTTGAATTCCTTGCATTCATTTACGCGCAAATACCCTTGGGAAAGGTATTAATCCGTTTATTCCTTCCAGTTATGGGCTAAATAGCAGGACAGCTTGGGTTCTATAGCCTTGGTCGGCAACCAGTCTACCGCAGAAAGCAATGGCAACCTACTGCGGGATAATCTTCTGCCCAGTCAGTTATGTTTCTTTCGAGACATGATCGCCCAAGCGTGTATCACGTATGGCAGTTAACTGACTGACTGAATATAATAGTTGGAATAATGATTAAGGCTTATATTGGTCATAAAGTGGGGGATCAATTTATTACTTCATAACAATAGGAAACCGATCCCCCACTAATTACTACATAATAAAATAATAGATTTCTTTTCCCTTTACCTATGAGTCAAATAACAGGACAGATTGGGTTCTATAGCCTTGGTCGGCAACCAGTCTACCGTAGAAAGCAATGGCAACCTACTGCGGGATAATCTTCTGCCCAGTCAGTTATGTTTCTTTCGAGACATGATCGCCCAAGCGTGTATCACGTATGGCAACTAATTGACTGATATTCATTTTTAGGTTTGGTGCGTGATTTTTTTCCGTTTAGCGATTATTGCGTTCTCTAGTTGTTTCATTTTTTCTTTCCTTTTTCTGCTTTCTACCCTTGACACCTTGTTTTTAAATTGATTATGATTGAGTGTTTATACATGTGTATTTGTATGTATATGTTAAAGTTTTGTGTTTGTAACTGGGTTGCATTTTTTGCTGTGTTGATTTGTTTTGAATTGTATTGATATTAAGTAGCAAAGTAAGTATTTATTTGAATGTCTACATTTTCCTATTATCTCGTTTTTCTTGTTAATTGTCTACTTTAGTTTTTAAGGTAACTGTAGCTATTTTTGTCTCCAGATAGTCTGCAGTATTGTGTGTAGGAGCTCTTTTTATGATTTCTCATTTAATACAATTAAGGATTTCCTATTTGATTATAAATATATATAATTTCTGATTTGCTATATTTGTAGGGGAAGAGTGCTCAGTATGAAAAATAAATCATTGATAGATCTATCTATCTATCTATCTATGAGAGTGTGTAAAGTGTGAAATATAGTGTTATATATATATATATATATATATATATATATATATGTGTGTGTGTGTGTGTGTGTGTGTGTGTGTGTGTGTGTGAGAGTGAGAGAGAATATGATTTATAAATTTCTATATATAAGAACAATGTTCGTCAAATAAATGTCAATGTGGAAAATTCTGCAATTTACTAAGGCATAAATGTATATATATATATATATATATATATATATATATATATATAAATATATAAAGTGATTTTATATATAGATTCTTCTTCCTCATGTGCTGTGTCATTTCAGGGCGTAGGCGATCATGGACTTCCACTTGGCTCGGTCTCTTGTCGCTCTCAATAATTTTTCTCTTGGTATCTTCTCTAAGCCCCGCTCCGTCAACTATTTGCTCAGACCTAACAACTACGTCTCGTGCTGCTTTCCCCTGTCTCTTCTTCCATTTTTCTCGTTTGCATCATTTCCAACACCTCATCGTTGCACATGTGCTCTGCCCATGGTATCCTCAGCATTTCTGTAGTCTCAAGCCTCTCCTTCATCTTTGATGAGATCGTTTTTTTTTTTTTTTTTTTTTTTTTAATCATCTCACCCCAAGCAAGGCATTCCACTGCCACTATTGCGTATGGGGCTACATAGGGGAAGGTAAAGAGAAGGAGTGGATAGACATAGGGAATGTCAGGAGAAAGGTGACAGATGAGTAAGGATAGCGAGGATGATGGTCGGGCAGATGGGAAGAGTGCTTGATAGAATGGGAGCAGGTTAGTGTGTTAGGAGGTGTGTATTGACCTTACATTTAAACTCCTGGAGATTGTAGCCGTCGGGGAAGCAATCGTTCAGCATTCACATCCATACAGAAAAACAAATATCACATAGCAATCCAGCACACTTTTCTTTGTTTCTAATGAGATTTTCCTCTCTTTCAGTACTCTGGTTAGCTTCTGAAATGCGTCTTTGGCCATGCCAATGCGTCTTTGGATCTCCGTGTCGCATTTTCCATCCTCTGTCAGTACAGTTCCCAGTTATTTGAATTTTTTTGCATATCTAGATCATCAATGGTAAATGTATATGCAGGTTTTTACAGTATTTCACTTTTTTGGTAGATCTTCTATTATCAAAACTGGAGATGATTAATAATAAAAGTGATTAAAACAAAAACAAAAGCAAAGCAACTGAATGAAATCGGCTTGACTCAGTAACCAGACAAGTTAAAAAAGAAAAAGATTTAATTGAAGAGTTGAAAATTTCAGCATTCCAACATCATATGAAAATACACCTACTAAAGAATTTGCTAAATCTGGAAAATATAGGGATCTGGAAATAGAATTTGCATGAATGTCACATTTCAAGGCAACTATTATTTAAATAATAATAATAATAATTGAAGTACTAGAAGTGAGGAAAAATATTGACATACATTCACAACTAAACAATATAATTTACCAATATCCATAGAATTTTATTTGTAATCATAAAAACAATGTTACATGATCCGAGAAGTTTTTCACGGGTTCAGCTAATATATATATATATATATATATATATATATATATATATATATATATATATATATACACACACGCATATATATATATATATATATTAATGTACTTAAACTAAAATTTAAATCTAGTCGTAGACAATTGTCTTCAAATTTGTATTTTGCATCTTTCTCGAAGCTTATTTCTTATTCGACTTAATGCTGACGTTTAAAAATATTTATCTAAATGTTTGCAATAAAGTAAAATCTGTGAAAAAAGATAGAGAAAATTAAAATGAAATCTTGAATATAAATAAAAATGTAGTTAAAAAACAAATGAAAAATAAAATTAGTGGAAAAAATGATGAAAACATCAAATGGCAAAAAAGGAACGGAAAAAATGATGAATACGAAAATTAATAAAAAATCTAAAAGTACTAAAGACACACAAAAAATAACAGCCAGAAAACGAATAAAAATAATACGAAATAACTGAGATAGAAAAATGGCGACTTTTGTGGCTTGACGTGCAGAAAGGAACAATGAAAGTAAGTAACAAAACAATCTAGTTGATGAATATTCTACACTATAAATTATTCATACATTGGTCAGTTTAGGAAAACACAAGTGTAGTGCATAAGTGACAGCTTCTTTCGAGACATAAACTGGAATATAAATTTACAGGAAATCGTACAGAGAAAAAGAGCTTATAGTTTATATTTATAATTTATGCGTCTGCGTTCGGTCATCTTGCTCTTTATATGTGTGATTGTACGTGCTAACATAAATTTGATTTTTAGAAATGAGAGTTGTATATATGAATATATATGTATGTATTAGCATGGGAGTAATAGGTAAAGAGGAAGGGGCACGGTTTACGTGGAAGATAACGAGTAACATTAGACATGAAGCGGTTAGGATTGTAATTATTTTATATATATATAGATATATATACTTGGGAGTTAGTTTCACAGAAGAATAGTAACTCGTGGTAAGATAGTTGAGTGGAACTTACTTCTCACTAATGGAATACAGAGGGAATGAAGCCGGCTCTCTACAATATGCGTAGTATTGTGGGTTCTATCCGTGAAGGTTAGAATTGGTGGAAATGAGTAGTTTTCATAGAAGCAGCGAAAGAGCAGTGAGAGGTTTGCTAAATCTCGTCTGTGGGAGAGGGTTTGCAGGGTTAAAAATAATAAATCACTTACAAGGACGCGGAGACGCCTTTGGACTCTATCGAAACTGGAAAGTGTGGACTAGGTAGCTTCTGCCAAAATTTGACAGAACTCTATTTTCGGCCTGCTCTGACTTTTGTAAAGGTAGAGGATAGCACGAGATGTTACGTACTTGCTGGACCATATTTCCTGCATCTTTTGCGACAGATCGTATGACTTGAGGTCTGGGCTGAAGTTATGGCCGAATAGTCGCACAAGGCACGGGGCATCTCTGAGGTGGCATCCAATTATCGTGATTTCTGGTAGATCGGAGTCTGATCAGCGATGATGGAATGTATCTAGTTTGGTTTTGGAGGCATTGAATGTAACCAGCCAGTTTTCCTCCACTGAGATGTTAGAGCTAGATCGGAGGAGAGGTTAGCTACTAATCTTTGGTCATCATGAGTTTTGGAGGTTCACCCATATATCGTTGTATCATGAGATGTGTGTGTCTTTGTGTGTCTATGTGTGAGTACATTTTCCGCTAAACAGTTATAGGTTAGATTTAAATATACCAGTAAGCAGTTGTATTAGACAATGTTCAATACATGTTTGAAGAGAAATGAAGCTTTAACATTTAGGAATTTTAGATATTTTCTCTTCTTGTTAGTATGGTTTCGACCTTTTCGTCAGATGATTTGTATTCTTTACAAATCGCCTGACGAAACCGAAAATATAGTTTTTAGGTATGCTGTATTTATAGGTGAAAGTGCTCAATGTCAAGAATAGAGCGTATGCAAATATAAAATGGACATTGAAGTTAGCAATTATTCACAACAATCTATTTCATTATTGAATGCAATCTCCAAGTCATGCATGTTGTGTTGTGGCTTGAGAATTTATATCTGCTAGTTAAATTTCTGTACGTCAATGTGTAATTTTCATTATATTAATGAAAGCATTATTTGTCGGGAGACTGTGGTAGTTTCTGAGGCTTTAACTGACTAGTAATGGCTTACAAAACAATCACAGCTTCCCTTTGCGAACCAGTGCGTATCATTATAGTAACTTGAGATATTTGTTGACATTTCTCGATAGATACATTTACGTAATAATATATTTTCAAACGTTCTGTTTCGGTAAATAATTGAATAGGTTTGCACGTGCGGCGGAAAATAGGTTTTATATTTCAATGTTTTTCTTTACGTTTTCCAGTTCTTTCTCTGCGTGTGAAAGCATTGACGAGACTTATCAAATTTTCAAACCCATGTGTGTGGGCTTTTCGCAAATGATTTTTTTATTTCTTAGATATGCGTTTTAATATCTTTATTTCTCTATATTGTCTATTTTTCGGCATGTATGGGTAGTTTGACTGAGAGCACCACGAAATGAGAAACCGGAGAGACGAGTTCGGATTGCAGTCGATTTAGTGAAATTCACTTACGCGCACATATCATTAACTAATACGACTTGTATCAGGAAATAGAATTCTTATTACTACAACATTATTAATACAATATACACTCACAAAATCAAATTATTCTTATAATTCGAAATAGTTTTCTACTTTGAATAACTCACAAAAGCCTGAAAATCCATAAAAAAGCACCTTTTATTTTCTGAAATTTTTAATTTCAGTAAATTTTGTGTGGATTTGTTTTGATTGATTTTAAAAATGCACTATAAGCAAAAAGAATGAGGTAAGCATATTTACAAACAAGATGAAAAATTACAAAAAAGTTTTATTCGTAGTTATATATCTCCCGTGAATGACAATAAAAATTAATAATATACTATAAAAATACAATACTACTAATTTTATTATCCGTAATAACTTCTCTCCATGTAAAACTAACATTATATATGAAATTCAAATGTTCCTTGGGAGAATGCATCTCGGACAGAAAAAAAAACAATAAAAAACAAAAAACAAAACACAAAAAAACAAAAAACAAAAACAAAAAACAAAACACAAAACACACATAACATGACTAAAACATAAAGAAATTCACATCACTCTCTGACAAGTGAGAGAAAACTGTGATTATGAACAAGAATACATAAATAGAAAAATGACTCACTACTCAACCATACGGATACATATGAAAATATAACTAAAACATGATTTAACAAAGAAATCAGAAAACTAACTAAAAATGACAACAACTTGGTATAGTCTCATCGAATATCACCCTAGAATACCCAGACTATACAGTCTCTCTAAAACGCCATAAAATTGGTATCCCGATCCGCCCCATCATCTCAGGAATAGACAGCCCCCCAACCCCATAAATTTGCGAAAGCCATAACAAAACTATAACCCTTCTCTTTGGAACAATCAGTCCATCTCATATAAAGAACTTAGGAAACCTAGTTGAAAAATTAAGGGAAATAAATATAACCGATAAACGCATGGTCAGTCTAAATATAAAATCTCTCTATACCAACGTCCCAGCATAAAACGTTCCAGCCATCTATTTGCTCAGACCTAACAAGTATGTCTCGCCCTGTTTTCCCCTGCTTCTTCTTCCCTTTATCCGATCTGTGAGTATTAAGTTCTCTAGGCCCTCCATCCTCATTACGTGTCCCAGGAACCTCATTTGTCTCTTCCTGATATTTAGTATTAGTTTTCTTCTCGTTTGCATCCTTTCCATCGTTGTACACGTGCTCCGTCCCTACCAACAGCTAAAAAAAAAAAAAAAAATTGTCGCCTCATAACCAAACAATGCTACTTTACAATAAATATTGATTGTTACAAACAAAAATCTGAATTATCAATGGGATCGCTTCTGTAGAGTGATGGCATGTATTTTCTTAGACTTTCTTGAATCTGGTCTTTTCCAAAATATTTCCATTATATTGATGACGTTCTTCTTATATATCTACATGATACTGATTTACCTAACCTACTAAACAAAGTCGAACACACAATAGAATTTACATTCGAAATGGAAAAATACAATTCTTTACTCTTCCTTGATACCAAGCTACACTACATTAACAAGAGTTTATAAAAGTGTTGACCAGAAATCGACCAACAAAACTGACCTAATAAATTTCTATTCTCATCATAACAAAAAAAAATATGCATAATTATCGGATTCATAACATGTAGTGTATGCAGTCTAGGTTATACGGAGAAGAGAAATACATTTAAAACACTTTCAAACTTCTCCAGTTCCCTAATTAATCTTTACGTCCAGTATCCTAATTATTCTCGCTTACCCTAATTATTCTAAATTCAATGCGATACAAAAGACTCATAAAATATTCCAAAACTAAAAAATGGCCTCCATGAAGAACACAATGAATAAAATATATTATCCTACCAACTAACTCTATTACATCTACAATCGAAAATAATCTATTTAAACTCTAAAAATTGTCACTAGTACACCCAAAACAATAAAAGACAACACTAAAAAAACCCAAAAATCTAAAACCTGAAGGAAGAGTTTACGTCATTGCCTGTAATAATTTTCAGAAAAATAAATATGAGAAATCTCAAGGAATCTAAATAAAAAATTATATGAACACGAAAGGGACATTTTACAAAACAACACGTCAAATGCGTTTGTTGCCCGCTGCAACAAGATTGTCCACAATTCTGGTATAAAAATGCTAATCTAATCAAAGGAGAAAATAATTCATTACGACGTAAATGTCTAGAGAGTGCCTTGATCTCAAGATTATCCACAGTAAATCTGAACCCTAACTATTACAACATTTCATCATTCCTGGCATATCTTCTAATATCACAGTGTGGAATACTTAATATCAAACGTGATCGAAAGAAAAACATTCTAAATGAATTCGGATAGATATAAAAAAAGAAAGGATGAAACGCGTCACAATTAAACTTTTTTTCACTTTGTCATGCAATTTTCCCAATACTGTTTTGGATATATAAAAATATATATCGTAATCTCTCTCTCTCTCTCGCACACGCACACACACACACACACACACACACACACACACACACATATATATATATATATATATATATATATATATATAGACTACCAGCCATAATGATGTAGTTCATACTATGTTTAGTATCTATTGCCAAGTGGATAATTGTAAATGAAATTAGAATGGTTCTTTTGTTATTATTACTTTGCAAAATTTTACAAGCCAAGGAAGCAAAGATGAACTCGTCCAAATTACCCTAAATTTTCTTCATTCTTTCATTAATGAAACTACATTAGTGGTAATTATTGAATATTTAAAAATTAATTTGATGCACATGTTATTGTGGAGTATTAACAAAACAAAATTCTATTTTCATTTACAATTATTCCCTATGCAATAAATACTAAAAAATAGTATAAAATAGATATATTTTTTAAAACACTGTGGTTGCCTAATAATTATAACCGGTAGTGCATATATGTGCGTATCAGTGAGTTCAAGTTCCAGTCGATTGACTGATTTACATAACTCTAATGCCCTTACAAGAAGTGGTCTTCATCTTGCTACGGCTGAAATGCTAGGGTAGAATTGGTTTTCTTACCTTCAGTGGCAGTTAGTTTAGGAGCAGAGAAACTGGGTTTAAGCGGGAGAAGCGGTATATGTATATATCGTAGCACACTGATTACTGTTTTCTCTGTTAACGTTTCTTTCAGAACGTTTGAGTGGTTCGCTACAATCCTTTACGATTATAATCGAATCGTCTGTGAGTGATTTAATGAGCTACATTTCGAAACTATATTGTTGGACACCCGTACTTCGAAATTGACGAGTAATTCTCTTTCCCCTACCCCACTCTTTCTCTATCACTTTCTCTCTCACCACCCACGCCCCCACACAAACATACACACATATATATGTACGGCGTGGATAGTATATATATATGTCAGATTATCATTAATTGTCCACCTACTTTTGGAATACCCCGTTTATATATATATATATATATATATATATATATATATATATATATATACTATTTGCTGCCTCGATACACTAAATATATATATATATATATATATATATATATATATATAAATGCTCACGCAAATATATTTACATTCATGCACACAAAAGTAAACATTCATATCTATATAAGTTCTTACAAAAATATGAGAGTACGTTTTTATATATTTATATATATATATATATATATATATATATATATATATATATATAATAACAATATATATATATATATATATATATATATATATATATATGTAAGTGAAAATATGCAAGGGAATTTGTATATGAAGTTGTCTACAAAAAGTAAATCAATCTTAGGCAATTTTGAAGCTAATTTAAACAAAAAACTGTTTTTACTTTGAAACTGAAATGAAAATTAATAAAAACAACGCATTGATTCCTTTTGGGACCAGATTTAAAGAAGGTTTGCACCAGAGTAGATTCTATCGAAAAGAAACAAACGTAGAATTTTTAGTATAAAAGAAATCAATTTGCCGATAAAATGTGCAAATACTCACAACTCACATTCTTTCTTAACTTTTCGAAAATCAAAAAAAAAAACCAAAAAAACAAAAACAAAAATAAAAAAGTGTAAAAACAAATCATCCCTAGTCTGTTGAATGGTGTCCTATATCATTTGGAAAAAAAATTGGGAAAAGATTTGTTCATACAATTCATTCGAAACACCGAGAAATGGTTTCAAATTTCAACAGCATTTTGGGGAAATTTGTTCGTGAATAATTCTTTCAATATGGGACATGCGTGTAGCGTGGCGTTTATTGGCGCGTTAAGTTAGATTGAAATACCAACTACAAATTAAAGCAGAAAACTTTGCGTTCACCTTCGGCTACCCTTAGTAAAGGTCTGAATTCATTTTACTTTCCCTCACAAATGTTAAATCGATAACTTAACTCGAAACCTGTTTGGCATGCGTATGGCAATTCTTCCCCGCAACAATCTTACTACGGAAATCACAGCACTTTACGCTGTGACTCAAGACTCCACATAGAGCGGGAAGAACTGGTCTCTCTCATTTCGACACAATTAAAAATGTCTCTCAACTTTGAAAATATTGTTTAGAAAAATTATTAAATGAAAAAATATTTTTTGATTTTATGATATTTTGCATAAAATTGTATTTTAACTTTTTTTAAGAAAAGAAAAATGGAAATAAAACAAATGTTTAGTTCCTAAATTAGTTAAAACAGTCAATAAATGCTGGAGCTAAAAATTAGTTATTTTAACTCGAATTATGATTGAATGACACCTGCCTATCAGTTGATGATACCCATCGTTTAAACGTTATGAATACCTAGTATTTTTTTTTGTCCGAGTACAAATCTTTGAACAGTAGTCAAACCGTTTCTTTCTTTTTCATCAACGTGGAAGACTCACACGTGTGAACGACAGTTCTTTGTATTTTGTAGCGACCATCTAAAGGGTGCGATGGATAAATTTTCGTCTAATTGACGAGAAAAGGAAAATAACAGACATCTCATTTTAACAGAAATATTTACCAGAATTACGCAAGGATATCTTGAAATACTACACAGTATATTTATTCAATGAAATTTCCATTGACCTCAACTACGAACTTCGAAATTTTTTTCAGATCTTCCAGACGGTTTTCTCGCTTAGGTTGAGAAATGCTATCATAATCGTTGCCTTCAGTTCATCTTTGATATTTTACAAGAAGTTTTATTTGTCTCTCGCTCAACTGCTCCCTACATATAATAATCAAGGGGGTTGGAGTTATGGAGTTAGATGGCCATATGTAAGAGTTGACAGAAATTGTCTAACAGCAATGCGTTCTTTTGTTTGTGTGGCATGGTGCAGATTCCTGTTGTCAGACATAGGGTCATGCATCAGTCACCTTCTTGATCCAGGACAACAATTCTTAATTTCTTAATACTTTGCTTATATTTTAGAAAATAACTTTCTCTATCTCGATGCACCTATTTAGATAATATTAAAAAGAATTGCCAAAAGCGCTTGAACATTCAGACAACTTCTACATAATTTATGGCCAGAAAAGAAATAAATGATAAGAACACAAGAAAATACTGTTGCCATATCTGGTCGGGTGCCCCTGCTATTCTCCTTGGGCTTCTAGACAAGGTACAGCGGAGGGTCTGTAATGTGATCGATACTGACTTAGCAGACCGCCTGCAGTCTCTCTCTCACCGGCGCGATGTGGCTTTCCTGTGTCTCTTCTATAAATACTTTCACGGCTTCTGCTCCGATGAACTTAGGTCACTGGTGCCCCCTAGGTTCGAATTTGCATGAGATACTAGATTAGCAACTAGATCCCACCCTTTTACAGTGAAACCGATAAAATGCAACCTCAACTTCTACTCCAACAGTTTCTTTTCTCGCACTTCCCGACTGTGGAATTCTCTTCCACATGACTGCTTCCCCGGGGGCTACAATCTCCAGGTGTTTAAATGTAAGGTCAATAGACACCTCCTAACACACTAACTTCCATTCTTTCAAACACTCTTCCCACCCACCCAACTATCTATCACCCCCCTTCTGACATTTCCTATATCTAACCACTCTTCCTATTTACCTCCCCCTATGTAGCCCCAAGCGCAATAGTGACAATGGAATGCCTTGCTTGGGGTGAAATGATTAAAAAAAAAAGTTAATTTAAAATCTCAACCACAGTATTTTGTCACTTTGTCAGTCTGTTATATATATATATATATATATATATATATATATATATAAAATGATAATATACATACTGAGAAGTCTGCCTTCTTCTACCGAGCGCCCATGGCCCAGGGGTTGAATCGCAGACTGACGCCACTTCAGTCGGGTTTCAATCCTGTGTTGAAGGCAATCGGAGTCTAACCGTACTGATGAGCTGCCATACAGCGAAACAGATCTGTTTGCGGATGACTATATATATTCGGTGACTGTTATCGTTTCATAGCAAAGTTTTATGACAACACAAGATAAAATCATTTTTGATGGTTGATGTCTTTATGTTAACGTCCCTGTAACCTCTCTGAAGATGGTTCATGTGAGCTGAAAGTTTAGAACTAGCATAATAAAAAATATCCAAATGCTGGACAATTTTTGTCTTTATTATCACCTGAAATTAAACCTAAAATACGATGTTTAGAACGGCTCATGATTAAACATAATGGACATTCATTGTCTGTTATATTTAACAGCATATGTGTAGAAAATTATCTGCTGCCTCGATACACTACATATATACATATATATATATATATATATATATATATATATATATATATATATATATATGGACGTTCATCGCAACTGATAACTAAACAAGAGAAATGAAATAATTTATGTGGAAGTCCGAACATGATAGGATGCACACACACACACACACACACACACACACACTGGTGCACAGAAGAGATTGGTACTTCTCTTTTGAATATTGTAAACTATATCTCAAACAAATCTACGAATAGATAAGAAAATTCTTCCTTTTCCTCCCGAAACCAACCTACATGATGGAGGTATGTGTGTATGGAGGTATGGTGGTATGACGATGACGTAGGTTTTCTTTTTTTATATAATCCATTTCACCCCAAGCAAGGCAGTACTGCTACTGGTGCAGATAGGGTCACAGAGAGAGGAGAGAGAAGGGAGAAAAAAACGGTAAAGCGGATGTCGAAAAAGGATAAGAGAGAGTTGGGAGTCAAGGACATAAAAGATGGCAATTGACGGTTTACTTAAATCTTTGGAGATTGTAGCTATCAGGGAAGCAAGTATGGGGAAGGGAGTTCTACAAGCGGGAACTGCGAGAAAAAAAACTGATAAAGAAAAAGTGGCGGATACATTTGCCTGTTTTAACGGTAAAAGAGTGCGATCTAGTTTCCAGTCTATTTGCACGAGTAAATTCATGAGGGTGGGGAATCAAGGAATAAAATGATCCTATACCAGTTAATCCAGAAAATAGAACTGAAATAAAACCCTTGCAAAGCACAAATTATGATTTGGAATTGAAATGAAAGCAGTGATTGCACATCTTAATAATTTAGTATATCAAATTAGTAAGTAATAATAAACTTCAAATACAGGTAAGACAAATTTAGTATAGCAGATAGTAGATTTAGTATAGCAGATAGTAGATTTACCCAGTATCACAAATTGCTATAAGACCAAAATATTAACTTAAAAACTCATGTTTTTAAATAGCCTCATCAGATGAAAACTTTCGTACGGATGCCATAGATAGCATCAGACCTGTTTAGAAATATTTAAATCTGTGGTTCTCAACCTTTTTTGCCCAAGGCTCCCTTCTCACCATAAGTCAGTATGTCATCCACACTTTCCAAGATTGTGTTACTCAAAAGGTGCGTTCCAAATAATATACATATTTCATTGAAAATCTTAATTTTTCTCCATATTAGTACACATCCATTGAAATGGATTATTTTCATAGTAGAATTTTATAAATTAAATATCAAACGAAATGTTAATTGATTTTTAAACTTGAATCCATGTAAAGTATTTTTTTACTTTATAACTAATTATGAAATAAACTGAAACAAAAAGTCCAGTTGCAGGCCGGGTTGTATTTCAATTAACAAAAATTTCAATAAAAGGTCAAGGTATTAAAATCAATTTTCTTCTTATGAAGATTACAGTCAATGAAAATCTTGTGAAAAAGTAAAAAAAAAGTACTTATCACTCTGAAACTCTGAAATACCCCCGAGGAAAATCTTTTCTCGGTTGAGAATGCATAATATAAACTTTCAGCTGCATACAACGACTTCCACAGATCAGTGGGTAAAATGGCTTCGAAAGAATAAAATCTGTAGGTCTTAGCGAGGATAATCCTTCTTCGAATCTTGTGGACATGCCGCTTGAGAATGACAAAGAACTGTACCAATTAAGATAAACCATACAGCATGAGGACTTTCAACAACAGCAACAACTAAAGTAGATTTCACATGTAACTCGAAGAGAAAATAATGACATAGTCAATACGATAACATTCTACACTACTTGAAATAAAAGTTAGCAAAAAAGCATCTATCAACGCTGGAAGAAACGATAATAGCTAGCGGACTTCTTCTTCTATGTGCCCTGTCCCTTCAGGACGTAGGCGATCATGGCTCTCCACGTCTCCCTATCCCTTGTGGCTCTTAGTATCGGACTTAAGAGACCTATTTTCCTGAAAATCGTTTAAATCAGTCACTTAAGTGCCATGCGTGAAACACACTTGGGCGATTATGTCTCGAAAGAAACATGACTTACTGGGCAGAAGATTATCTCGCAGTATGTTGCCATTGCTTTCTGCGGTAGATTGGTTGCCAATCAATTCTATAAAACTTAATCTGTCCTGTTATTTAACCCATAACTGGAAGGAAGAGACGAATTAATACCTTTCCCAAGGGTTTTTGCGCGTAAATGAATGCAATGAATTTAACTGGAATTCTAACTCGGCTCCCCGATTTCTCGTTCCGAGCCGATATCCACTGCACCACAACACACATCCGGTAACGCTGGAAGAAACGATAATAGCTATCGAACTTGGAGACCTATTTTCCTGAAAATCGTTTAAATAGATTTTATAAATTTCTAATAATACCATTAATGCTACAATGGTTGCATAAATAAATGACTGTTGCCATGTGCACCATCGTATAAAAATAAATGCACTACAAAGCGATTATTTAAATACAAGTTTAAAAGTTTAACATTTTTTTTTAAATTTTCAGTCAGTAACAAGTGTATGCATTTATAAACCATGTCAACTGCATGCTCAGCAAAAATAGTGAATCGCAAAGAAACATGGCGGGTTAACGATCTGTTATATTGAGAAACAAAAGTAAACTCACGCAACTTGTTTAAATATTCACCAGTTGTCGCCAAAATTTCAAGTAAAAATAAAAAAACTGAATTAAAACAAACGAAATCTCCAAGAAAGCAATTCCTGCAGTAGTTTTATCTTTACTAATTAATTGTAAGCGCAGAAGAACCGTGAAAATAGGTAAATAAAAGCAAAATACAAGGCATGAAATATAGATGTTCAGAAGGGTGATATATTTTAATCGTTTGAAGCATCAGAATATGTGTGTGTTACTGTACTCGTGTGATTGTGTCCTTTCGTGTGTGTGTGTGTGTGTGTGTGTGTGTGTGTGTGTGTGCGTGTGTGTGGGTGTGTGGGTGTGGGGTGTAAGCGAGTCTCAAAATTAAAAAAAAACTTCACCAGGTTTAAAATATACGCATAAAGTGTACTGTACGCCAAATATAGGCAAAACTATACTTCCATTTAAAGGTAAGAATCTTAACAAATATTTACGGAAATAATTGATTGGTTGTTTTGTTTTCTATGGCTTATCAACTCTTTGTCGGTTATTTAAAGCCAGAAAATACTTTTAGATGCTAATAATTCTTTTTGGTAATAAAAATTGATAAAAGTTTTACTAATTAACACATAATTAATTCAAGATGATATGGATTTATAGTTTTCCCAAAGAAAATTGCGAGTAAGTTAGTATATGAACTTGATTGGAATTGGAAATCAGCTCTCCGATTAAAAACTTCCAGCCGTTAACAATTATACCACGCGCACATCCAAGCTTACAGCACTTGGTATTCCCAAGCGATGGCCCATGTAGGTAGTGACCAGGCTTGACATTGCTTAACTTCGGAGTTGGTAAGGAAACTGGGGTTTCAACCTGATATGGCCTTATGTCATACGGAAATAAGATATTTACCAGATGGGGAAATAGTTAAATTTGTGCAAATGTAGGCCAGTTAAATGACATACGTGATAGACGCTTTGGGCGATCAGGTCTCAAAAGAGACATGACTGACTGGGCAGAAGATTATCTCGCAGTAGGTTGGCATTGCTTTCTGCGGTAGACTGGTTGCCAGCCAAGGCTATAGGACCCAATCTGTCCTATTATGGAACCCATAACTGGAAGGAATAGACGGATTAATACCTTTCCCAAGGTATTTGGGCGTAAGTGAATGCAAGGAATTCAAGGGGAATTCGAACTCGGCTCCCCGGTTTGTCGTTCCGAGTCGATCTCCACGGTATCGCAATGCACATCCTGCAACACGTACGTGCGCGTGCTTATTTGCTTACACTAGTTTAAGAGAGAATGAGAGTGCGTATGTGTGTAAAGCTGAAAGAAGAAAGAAACCAAAGCAGAAAAAGAGAAACAGTGAATCCACCAATCTCTCTCTCTCTCTCTCTCTCTCTATATATATATCTTTCTCTCACACATGCACGCAAACACACACATGGGTTTTTGTGTATATGTATGTATCTATAGTGTAATATAACCCAAATTTGCCAGGAAGTGAGATTAATTTCTATCAAAGTATTATTGTATCCCAAATGAAAATAATTGTACGGTTAAATTATTTTCTTCCATTACTTTTGTCGCCTCCAGTCGATAGGTCCTTTATTTGGTTCGGTGCACTTATTATTTTTTGAATTGTTCTCTCCGCGGCATTATTATGTTGTCCCGGGAATCATGCCTGAGCAGAAGACAATGTCTTGAAATATAGAGAAAAGAAAATATCATAATAACATAATGCAATCGAAACTAACACAAAAGGAATGTCCTGATCTCAAGAAAGACTTGAGTCACATTTCAACCCTGACTCAACTAAACTGAAGGAGCTCGTTTAAATAGAACATATCAATATGAATCCAATCATTACAAACCCTATCTTCAAATATAAAAAGAATATGACTCACCTTTCCGGATTTAATAAGTCAGACACTTCCTTGCTTAGTTGAAATTGTACTATTATTTTCAATCTTCCGAAACGTCAGTGACTGCTCCCCAATCTCTTCACAGATGAAGGAGAGACTTGAAGCAACAGGAAGGGGGTTATACAGAAGGATGCTGAGAATACTATGGGCAGAACATTTGAGAAACAATGAAGTTTTAGAGAAAATGGAAACAAAATGACACATATGCATAACATCAGAAAGGGAAACTTATGAAAAAAGAAGGCTTGGAAAATTTAATACTCACAGAACAGATCGAAAGCAAGATGACTGAGTAACGCAATGCATAACCTACTTAGCGAGCATGAGTCAATGGATAGTGGAACAAGGTTTAGGGGAGATAACAAAAAGACGAAATTTATTATGAGTTACAAAAGACAGCGAATTGTGGAAAGCCATGATCGCCAATGCCGTTAAGGAACATGGCACATAGAGAAGAGAATACTAATTCCAGTAGACGCCGTTCATGTTCACTTTGAACTATTTTCTTGGCGAAAAGTAATAATACTCTTGATATATCATAGCCAGATATTACAGAAATGTTTTATTACTGGCATGTGATAATTACTGATAAACGCCTTGTATAAGCAAGCAAAGTGATAAACCACTTTTCCATTATTGTGTTATTTGTATCGCAAAAATAGCTGGTAATTTCGCAATCAAAGGTTGACAGGGATTTTTTAGGGGGTTAAGTAAAGTTTTTCGACGCAGGAGGTTAATGGCGTAACGAATGAAAAATAAATTCATTAGAAGTGAACGATTCCAACTCTACAATAGGTGCTAAAAATAATGATTATATAAACTTGAGTTCGTATAAAACTATGAACATTTCAGATATGCTGAATAATATATCTTATTGTTTGGCTTGGTAAACGAAGATACGAATCAGTATCATATCTGTTACATGCAATATATATATACATATAAATAAAACTAAAAATACATTTTTCCTCACAGTTAGAAAAATGTATATTTATTAATATATTCTTAATAGCTCTGTTATATGACATCAAAGACTATTTTATTAAAACCAGCACTGTGCGATATCAGTTCATTCAATTCGTTCATTTTTTAACAAATACCTTTGGAAAATGTTAGAAGAGATCTTAGGTTCTCTTTTGGGTTACATAGTATGGGACATTGTCCTCTTTAACCTTGGTTGGCAATCAGTCAAACAGAAGAAAAGCTTTGATTCCAAAACCGGTTAAGTGTTTTTATGGCAACTACACACAGTAAGAAAAAGAAAAGAAACTTGCTGTAGATTACAGTAACACTCAGCGCCGTGTGTCAAATTCACCCAAGGCTTAGTTGGTCATATGATTCGCTATGTGTCTTGTCTTATAAGTAATGAGTTTGTTTTTAATTATGCCAGTATTTAAACATTCACATTGCTGAATTTTACTACTGTATTTAACTATGCGTGCAGTTTTGAACACACTTATTTTTGTTTTAAAATAGTGTTTGTGCTTAGATTTTATATTTTAATACAAAAGCCAATGTAAAGTTATTAAAAATAGGAACATTCATGAATGCAACGCTGTCCTGTATGTTCAAGTAGAAATGTACGTGATTGTATACTAGGTCCTTCATTCGGTCACATGATTCGGATTTCGAGAATTCGAAATTATATAAAAACAAAACAAAAAGCAAAGCGAGGGAAAACGCTGTCAAATCGTTACTGATAATGAAAAAATAAGATGGGAAAAGTAATATAAAAATCTCATTGTTAATAACTTCTACTCCAACAGTTTCTTTCCTCGCACTTCCCGACTGTGGAATTCTCTTCCAAACGATTGCTTCCCCGACGGCTACAATCTCCAGGAGTTTAAATGTAAGGTCAATACACACCTCCTAACACACTAACCTGCTCCCATTCTATCAAGCACTCTTCCCATCTGCCCGACCATCATCCTCGCTATCCTTACTCATCTGTCACCTTTCTCCTGACATTCCCTATGTCTATCCACTCCTTCTCTTTACCTTCCCCTATGTAGCCCCATGCGCAATAGTGGCAGTGGAATGCCTTGCTTGGGGTGAGATGATTAAAAAAAAAACCCAAAAAACGAAGAACCAGTACATATAAAAACAGAGAGACCAATCTTAGTAATAACGGCTGACGTCGATAACTTGCAATTAGTTATAACATCTTGCCGAAGACAAAACGGATACCCAGAGCTACACAAGCAGCAATACGAAAGGATTTGTTGACAAAATTTTATTCTAAGGAAAATCAAAATGCATAATAGTTTAAATATAAATGAATTATTTCTTCGGTCTTTCTAGGCTTAAACGTATAAACACTTTTTTGTCACTTGCAATAGACGTTAGGGATTACTAGCATAAAAATGTATGTCTGTTCAGATCTCGAAAAATCTAAAATAAATAAAATTACACGAGTTAACAATGGCTATATCATGAGCCATTTCCCTTTTTTTTTTTTTTAATCATTTCACCCCAAGCAAGGCATTCCACTGCCACTATAGCACAGGGAGTTACATAGGGGAAGGTAGTGAGAAAGAGTGGTTAGATATAGGAAATGTCAGAAGGAGGGTGATAGATGGGTAAGGATGTAGATGGCAAGAGTGATTAAGAGAATGGATGCGAGTTAGTGTGTTAGGAGGTATCTATTGACCTTACATTTAACTCCTGGAGATTGTAGCTGTGGGGGAAGCTAGTATGTGGAAGGAAATTCCACAGGCGGGAAGTGCAAGAAAAGAAGCTGTTGGAGTAGAAATTGCGGTTACATTTTATCGGTTTAACTGTAAAAGGGTGGGACCTAGTTGCTAATCTAGTATCTCGTGCAAATTCATACTTAGGGGGCACCAGTGATCTAAGTTCATCGGAGCAGAAGCCGTGAAAGTATTTGTAAAAGAGGCACAGGGAAGCCACATCACGCTGGTGAGAGAGTGACTGCAGGTGGTCTGCCAAGTCAGTATCGATCACATTACAGATTCTCTGTTGTATTTTGTCAAGAACCCCGAGGAGAATAGCAGGGGCACCCGACCAGATGTGGCAGCAGTATTCAATACACAGGCAGATGATATAAGAAAAAATTCGCCATTCGTTGACAGCGAGTATTACTTTCGGTTGAGATTTACAGTCTTTCTTCAGGAAAATTAGCTTCAAAAACCCACAACTTATTGCCTTTTTCTGTATTGATGCAAGCTTCTTTTTTAACATTTTGTTTAAATTAGGGACGATGTCATCTTTTTCTCGTTGAATAACATGTGCTATTCATTTTAGTTTTTACTGTTTGATATGTCCCGGAAAGGGATATATATATTTTTCGAAGTAGCTAAGCGGTTTGGCAAATGTAACCGGGTAGGACAATCTAGCAAGTAGCCGTAATGGACTGGTACTCGTTGTAGCTGTATGCAGTATGCTTAAGCGTAGGCTTATGCAATAGGCGTAGTCAATAGGCGTCCCAATAGGCGTAATCAATAGGCGTAGTCAATAAACGTCCCAATCAGTCAGTTAAGTACCATGCGCGATACACGCTTTGGGCGATCATGTCTCCAAAGAGACATGACTGACTGGGCAGAACATTATCCCGCAGTAGGTTGCCATTGCTTTCTGCGGTAGACTGGTTGCCGACCAAGGCTATAGAACCCAATCTGTCCTGTTATTTAACCCATAACTGGAAGGAATAGACGGATTAATACCTTTCCCAAGGGTATTTGCGCGTAAGTGAATTCAACTGGAATTCGAAACGTCCCAATAGGCGTCCCAATAGACGCAGTTTTAGGCGTCCCGGCCTTAGTCTGAATTTATGGCTGACACCAGCCAATCATATTACTGTGAGGGGGGAACCAAGGTGTATGCATATTCATTACATCTCTGTTGTTGAAAGTCTTCAAGTGATCCATTTCTTGTTATTTAGTACAGTTCTATTTGCCATTTTGTAGTGACAGTCGACGAGATTCGAAGAATGGTGAGCCCCACTAAGAAATGTAATGCTTTAAAATGATGCCGAATAGTTTTTTCAGGCAATCAAATTCAATTTTAAAAAATAAATATAAGTAAAGGCATAAATAAGCCCTCCAGCGAAATTAAAGTCTTAGAGATTTATTTTAATTTTAAATTCTTATGATAATTTCTGAAATTATTGAATCCGAGTACTTTTTTAATCAACATTTTTAACTGTTCCATTTGTTCCTTTTCAGAGATAATTAATGTGAAAAGAACAAAGATTTATTTTATTTGTCTCAGTGATTCTATTATCCATGTTGCTATTCACTTCTTCTTCATGTGCCATGTTCCTTAAGGACATAAGAAGTCATCTTCAGGTGCGAGGAATTTTGAACCGAACCCTTTATTACGATCACTTAGGTATATCATTCTCATTCCTTTGTGCGAAGGTTGTCATGAGTTATCTCCCTCTCACCCGACTCTAAGTTACTTGTTTCTTGTTTACCACTGCTGTAACCTGGTATTCAACTCACAACTCTTTTGATCACTGGAATTAACCAACATCTATATTCTTAAAGACAAGAACAACAAAATTTCTCGGACTTATAAACCTAATGTTCAATAACCATTTTTTTTACCAGAGTTCATATTGCAACTTTGATGTTAATGGTTTTCTCTAGTATTTTTACCAGAGCTCATATTCAATTTTTGACATTAATGATTTCTTCTGGCACTCCATATTACTGGTTCCCATATTGTATTCATCTCTATGCTTGGTCGGTTAAAACATTTTGTAACCTAGAAATCGTTAACTTACTGCTGTCTCTTGTCGCTCTTAATATCTTTCCTCTTGGTATCTTCCCCAAAACCTCCGCATCCATTAGCTGAAATCTATCAAATATGTCCTGCGCTGCTTTACTCTGTTTCTCTTTCCTTTTATCCTGTCAGTATTAGATTCTCCAGGCCATCTTTTCTTATTACGTGTCCAATTAACCTGAGCTCTCTCTTCCTGATGTTAAGTACGAGTTTTCTTCTTGTTTGCTCACACACTTAATCCATGGCATCCTCAGCATACTTCTGTAGAACCACATTTCTGCTACCTCGAGCCTCTACTTCATCCTTGAAGAGAACATCCAACATTCACCGCTATAGAGAAGGACAGATATTCCATAGCGGTTCAGCACCCCTTTCTTTGTTTCCATTGAGATTCTCTTGTCTCTCAGTACTTTGGTTAACTTTTAAAATGCGTTCTTGGCCATGACATTGCGTCTTCGGATCTAAGTGTCGCACTTTCCATCCTTTGTGAGAACGCTTTCAGATATTAAAATTTCTTTGGTCACCGTTATACTTTTTTATAAATAAACAAACGTGTACACCTATAATAAATAAACAGATATTTACACCTTAAACAAATAAGCAAATAAACACAAGTTTACAAGTTCAAGAAAGAGAGAAATGGTTGTTTTCTAGATTATTATAATTGGCGAATTTGATCTTAAATTGGCAATCCAAACATTTGGCCTAAGCACTCTCTCAACCGACATCAAGTAGAAAGACTAAATCGAATCTACGGCTAGGAAGGTTGGATCACTCTGTCAGGCCAGAAAGTTTTTCTCGTCAAAATCCATCTTGCACGTTTCTAAATTTACCATTCTTCCGTGCATTGAATACTGTTGGCATATTTGGTCGCATGCTCCTGCTATTCATCTCGAGATTCTCGGCAAAATCCAAAGGAGGATTTTGCAACGCAGTCGGTCCTGACTTGGTAGCTCACCTTCAGTCACTTTTTCACCGATGAGGTATGGCTTTCCTCTCTCTTTTCTATAAATGCTTTCACAGTTTCTGCTCTGACAAGCTTCTTTCTCTTGTGTTTTAACGACATGAATTTACTTGTGCTACTAAATTGGCATCAAAATCGCACTATTTTTCCGTCAAAATAGACAAACGTAACACTCAATTCTACTCCAACAGTTTCTTTTCTCGCATATCTCGCCTGAAGAACTGCCTTCCGTATATTTGGACCCCTGATAGTTATAATCTTCAAAGATTTAAATGTAACGTTATTTGCCATCTTCTATCTTCCCAAATTTCATCTACTCCCTAAATCTCATACATCATCGTCCTTTCTTAAGTATCTCTTATACTAGTCTGCAGCCACTTTCCCATCTTCGAAATGTGGCCTCCCTCTGTCTCTTCTATAAATACTTTCATGGCTTCTGCTCGGATGAGCTTAAGTCACTGATGCCTCATCAACAGGTGTTTGCCCGTGCAACCAGACTGGCAACTGGGTCCCACCCATTCACAGTCAGGTTAGCCAAACGCAGACGACAATTCTACTCCTGCAGCTTCCTCTCTCGCACTTCCCGCCTGTGGAACTCACTCCCGTATTCTTGCTTTCCTGACGGCTACGACCTCCAGAAATTTAAAAGCAAAGTTAATACTCACCTACTAACCACTGGACACTAGCTCTCTCCCCTCCCCTGTATAATCTTCACGTTCTCTCCGCCCATGTATCTGTCATTGCACCTGCTTTCTCAGCTTTCTATTGTTCCTTTCTAACTAGTTTGTACTCCTCACTCTTTTCTAATTAATCTATTTACATTTATGTAACCCCCTGCACATCAGTGGCGTTTCTGCCTTGCTCGGGGTGAAATGATTAAAAAAAAAAAATACTATGTTTTTCTCTCTTTGTAACCCCTTGCGCAGAAGTGGAAGTTCTGCCTTGTTTTAGATAAAATGATTAAAAAAAAACTTTAGCAAATACTTGCGGTATCTTTGTAGCCCGGCGGCGATAAACAAGCTACCCAGTGGTTGCTGTAAGATGTTCGATCCCTACTGCTGCTGAGTTTTTGTGTTCTCGTGTCAATCTAACCTACACTAAAATAGAGTTAATATCTGCGAGAAAATATTTTTTTGGTTTAATTGATAATGGCTCAGAATTGTTAATTCGGTGAGCTGAGTTCAAAGTCCTGTTGGGTTCGTTATATTAACTTACGTGCAAATTCTTTTTCCTCAGCTGTGGGTTAATTAGTAAGATTTGTAACACTGGAACCTATATAATAGCTAAAAAACAAACAAATAAAATAAAATGAAATTGCGTAAAAATATTTAGATTTCGACTTTAAATAACCTATAGAGTTTAATCTCCTACTAAACAAAAAACAAAAAACAAAAACAAAAACAAAAAAACAAAAAAACAAAAAAACAAAAAAACAACACAATAATTCTTCGTTTTTTTTGCTTTCTTTTCTTTCTTTTCTATATTTGCTGTTTATCTCACTGTCATCACTTTCTTTCTTTCTTTTTTTTGCATCACTTCCTATTCTCTGTTCTTTTTCAATTTTCTTTCTTTCCTTCTTTCTTTCTTTGTTTTTTTATTTCCCGCTTCGCTTACTATTTTCTCATTCTTTCTTTGTTATTTGTTGCGTCACTTTTCAATTCTCTTTTCTTTCCCTGTTTTCTTTCTTTCGCTGTTTTCTTTCTTTCTTTCTTTCTTTGATATAATGCTGCACAATTTCGTATTCTTTCTTTCTTTCTTTCTTTCTTTCTTTCTTTCTTTCTTTCTTTCTTTCTTTCTTAAAGTGAAATCCCGGGCTCATGTCCGTTCTCATCACTAGTCCATATACATCGACAACTCCTCCGCTGTAAATTCTCCAAGGTCCCTTCTTTTGTGACCGCCGTGTTAAATACCATTTAAGCGGCAACTAGCTATTCACCCAGTTGAATGTAAACTTTTACATTCTTTCCAATCACGCTAGCGTCCATAGAACTAAACTGTACAAAAAGGAAAAGAACACTACAAGAAAATGATTAGATAAATACGTAAGCGTATTTCAGATCATTGACTTTATCAGTAATGCCACTATGTGTGTTAGCCATTTTTTAAACGAATATTTTAATCTTTTGTTTAGTATTACATTTTTGGGATTATATAATCGTAAATTATCGAATTTCGTCTGCAGGAATTAGAAAAAAACACAAATATTCTTATAACATTGTATACGAGTTCGAGTATCGTTCAGAGTGTCTTCTTTGTCCCGAATTTTCAATTTTTCAAAATTGAAATAATTACAATACATAGCTCCAGAATTCTAACGTCTTCATTTATCTGTTTTGAAACATTAAACAAAGCGATACATAGTGATTATACCGCTAGTAATCACGTTCACACAAATTTAAAATAAATATGTGTAAGTGTATATATACATGCATGCGTAATTGCTTACGTGTATATGTGTACGTATATATAGATGTGTATATATATGTATATGTATATGCGCGTGTGTGTATGTATATATATATATATATATATATATATATATATAAAGGTGTGTCTGCAGATATATATATACATATATACATATATATATATAGAGAGAGAGACAGAGAGAGAGGTATGCAAGCAAAAACAAATAAAAAATAGGGACCTAAGGCAGGTTGTGGTTTGTTGTTATGGATACTTTAATGTTTTTTTTTTTATCTCCCATAATATCCCTAGCATTACATAGAGAAAGTTCTTCTTAGTGTAGGGGCTGTACTTAACAAAGCAATTTTTTATGTATCTCTTAAGCTGGGGTTTCCAGGGATTTTTTAATACGTTGTTTTGTACTATTTTTATCATTCCAAGTGCACCTACTATTACTGGTACTATTCTTGTTTTCAATTTTCAATTTTTTTCTATTTCAATCTACAGGTCTTTATATTTTTACAGTTTTTCAAATTCCTTGGTTGCTACGCTACAATCCGCAATTAGTAGGCAAGTTCTTTCTGTTTGGTTTTTGACACTATTTACATTATTCAGACTATTGTCCTCATCTTTGCAATTTGTACAATGTTCTGGCCGTTGTACGCTCCGGCCTTCTTCAGGTGCGAGGAATTTAGAACCCAACCATTTATTACGGTCACTTAGGTATATCATTCTCATTCCTTGGTGCAAAGCTTCTTTGGTAGTCATGAGTTATCTCCCTCTCACCCGACTCTAAGTTACTTGTTCACCACTACTGTAACCTAGTATTGAACTCACAACTCTTTGGGTCAAGTCACTGGAACTAACCAACGTCTATATCCAGGGTATATGATAACAATTCCGACGAACATGGAAGAGAGGGTGTATAAGGATAACAACTCTCAGAAAACAGCCTCGGTCTGTCTACCCTATGGAAAGGAGATATCTGAGAAAATATAAAGAATCTGTAGTTTATATAACATCAGAACGATCTTCAGAAGTAGTTCTACACTTCATAGGTACCTCTTCCGAGTAAGACTCCTAAACTGAGGTGGACATGACTAATGACTGTGTGTACGCCATTCCATGTAGCTGTGGAAAGAAATATAAAGAAGAAACAGGCTTCCCCCTTAAGGTAGGGTAAAAGAACATCGCAAGGTCGTAACACGAGAGAAGATAGTAAAATCAGGCCAAGCTGACCACATGTGAAAGGAAAAAGAGGATCACCGCCTCCTGTGGAATGTTGAAATAATAGATAGAAAACACCACTGGAAACTGGAATCAGCACATATTCTAGGTTACAAAAATGTTTTAACCGACCAAGCATAGGGATGAATACAATATGGGAACCAGTAATATGGAGTGCCAGAAGAAATCATTAATGTCAAAAATTGAATATGAGCTCTGGTAAAAATACTAGAGAAAACCATTAACATCAAAAGTTGCAATATGAACTCTGGTAAAAAAAAAATGGTTATTGAACATTAGGTTTATAAGTCCGAGAAATTTTGTTGTTCTTGTCTTTAAGAATATAGATGTTGGCTAATTCCAGTGATCAAAAGAGTTGTGAGTTGAATACCAGGCTACAGCAGTGGCAAACAAGTAACTTAGAGTCGGGTGAGAGGGAGATAACTCATGACAACCTTCGCACAAAGGAATGAGAATCATATACCTAAGTGATCATAATAAAGGGTTCGGTTCTAAATTCCTCGCACCTGAAGAAGGCCGGAGTGTACAACGGCCGAAATGTCGTACAAATGGCAACAAAGATGAGGACAATACTTCGAATAATGTAAATGGTGTAAATACTACCTCACATGAAAAATATAGTGGTTTTTGACAATAATGTCTGGCCTCTTTGTTTTCAGTTTTCAATTTTTCACCATAGTATGGTGACATCTTCAATTTCTGAAGCCGGTGCTCGGTGATGTTCATACCAGTGTTTTGTTTACATATTTCCATAGTTTTTGCACATTTTTGAGTGTAAGGATTACCCCATTCTATCGTGACGATTTTTATATTCATTTGGGGCAAGTACAGAACATCCTGAGATTAAACTGTCTATTGTTTCTTGGCTTTTATCACAGAACCTGCATTTGGATCCACATTATTATGTATGTTATTTGCCTGAAAGTTCCTAGTGAAAAGACTTTGGTCTTGCGCTGCA
>JBBBDQ010000988.1:50000-67500 GCA_037127315.1 Ascarosepion bandense
TCTGATCATAATTAAACATAATAGACATTCATTGTCTCTTATATTTAACAGCATATGTTTAGAAATATATATATATATATATATATATATATATATATATATATATATATAACCTCGACTACATCAGGAACTCTTGAATCTCTGTCTTGCCGGTTTAAGTGGGTAAATGATACCATAATCTTTGCCTTCAGTTCCATGACTGGGTTCTCATGTAGCATGGTGCAAAGTTCTATTACCAGATATAGGCTCTTCAAGCAGTCATCCGCTTGACCTCGAGTAGTATTACCGTCTCAAGACAATTTATGTAGGCCTCCATGTTGAGTCTGAAACCCTGTGGGAAGATTAGTGAGGGCATAATGTTGCCAATACTAGTGATTACACTAAAAACTTTCATAATCACTATTATACTCACCCAGCTCTTTCCAAATTCTTCTCATTGTCCTCAGATTGACGCCAAAACACTCCAAAATGTTCGTATTAGAGATTACGGCGCGAATGCAAGCAGTAGAGTATATCGTTTCCAAATTTCTCGTGGAGTGAATTACTTTATGCTGAAATTTTTATCACAGACTGCATTCAAATGACTCTACTATAATGTGCAGTTGATAAAATCTAAAGCAAACAACGTGTATGCGCAAAACTATAAATATAAAATGCTGACAATTTACCCGTCGCACCTATATTTGCATTTCCTAAAAGCTCTCAAAAACTTAAATTTCAACATTAAATGACCCATGAGGTATTGATAGCCGTTAAACAAGCAAATCAATGGTGGTATTTCAATAGTGGGACAGTTTGTTAATATATGTGTATTTTTACAAAGTGCAAAGCTCGGTGGCTTTACGAAAGATATTCATTTAATAAGGCTAGATTTTTTATCTTGGTCTCTTGATGCACTTTTATGAGCCTTTGCGGCATATTTTAGAATTTACAATTTCACCTTCATACTGCACGTAGAAAATTGCTGTTATTAATTTCTGGAGGTGGAGGAGGACTGTCTATTTTGAAAATGCAATTAGTATTAAAAATGTTTTCATCTTCGATTGTAAAATCGACGAGTGATGTTAGAGAGAAACATTGAAAATACAGCGTTTCCATTCTATCGACAGTTTTCTTTCTGCAGTTTCAACTAACCGCGGCCAAACTAGAGAAGTAATTTAAGAGTTTCACTTATTGATGGTCCCAAAGCGTAAGAATAGTGATGTGGCAATTCAGATATGCCAATCAGACGTCGTTGATTGATTCCTTGAAGGGAAAAGGTGAACGTTATCGAATTAATAAGAAAAGAAAAAAGTCATATGATAACATTGAAAAGATATTGTTTAAGAACAAATCTATTAGTCACATAACATGTATTACACTTATTGTTATAATTGCTCTATTTTAGTAAACGTTATTGTTAAGAATTTCTTATTGTTACTAATAAACAATATCATAGATATGAATGCATAGGAATACATAATATATATATATATATATATGATAAAATATAGTTTTACGGTATACTATATTCGTGGGTTAAAGTGGTCAATATCAGGGATAGACAATATGTAAAGTGGACATTGAAATCAATGCTAAACAGATAGTCACCGCTAGAAGTTGACTTCAATGTCCACTTGTCTCCCAAATACTCCATATATATATCTATATATATATATATATTTTTTTTTTATAAGCGTTTCACCCCGAGGAAAGCATGTCACTGCCACTACTGTGCAGGGGGCTGCGTAGAGTGGAGAAAGGCTGATTAAATATAGGAAATAACAGAGGGTGGGTGATAGGCGGGTGAGGATACCGAGAATGAGGGTTGGGTAGATGAGAGTGTTGTGAGAATAGTTGGGAGTTAGTGTGATAGGAGGTGTCTATTGACCCTACATTTAAACACCTGGAGATTGTAACTGTCGGGAAAGCAGACTTGTGGAAGGGAGTTCCACAGGCGGGAAGCGCGAGAAAAGAAGCTGTTGGAGTAGAATTTACGGTTACATCTTATTTGTTTAACTGTAAAAGGGTGGGACCTAGTTGCTAATCTAGTATCTCGTGTAAATTCGTGCTTAGGCGGCACCAGTGATCTAAGCTCATCGGAGCAGAAGCCATGAAAGTACTTGTAGAAGAGGCACAGGGAAGCTACATCACGCCGGTGTGAGAGCGGCTGCAGCCGGTCTGCCAAATCAGTATCAACCACGTTACAGATCCTCCTTTGTATTTTGTCAAGAAGCCCAAGGAGAGCAGCAGGGGCACCCGACCAGATATGGCAGCAATATTCAATACACGGGCGGATGGTAGATTTGTATATGTGCAGAATAGTTTCAGGTGGGAAAAATTTCCGGGCCCTGCACAGGGAGCCCACTTTCATAGCTATATATATATATATATATATATTTTAATTCAGATACTTCAATCCAAGGGAAAAAAGCAGGAAGGTAAATTCCAAAAAACCCGATCCTAATTAATATTAAAAATTTATTTTAATATTAAAAAATGATACAGGAAGAGAGCTCCATGTAATAAAATATTACAGAGCAAATATATATATTAAAAAAGGATTAATTCAAAGATGTTGAATGGCCATTTCGATATGACGATCCCCACGGGGAGCGACACATCACCTCAGCAACAGAAAAAAACCTTTCAGAAACTGGAGAAAAATTAGTCTACTTTTCCTTTTTAAATAGATTGCAAAGAAATTAAAAAATAAATAATAATAAAATAAAATAAAATAAAATAAAAATAAAGGGAAAGAAAAAGAAAAGGAAAAAGAAAAAGAAAAGGATAGAATAAAATCAAATAAATAAGAAAAGAAAAAAATTGACATCGTCTGGGTTTGCAAAAAAAAGGGGAGAATGTAACTAAAAATTAACAGACAGCCGTGTTGAATCATTTAAAGCAACACGGAAAAAAGTTGGTAAGAGAGATAAAAGAAGGAAGGGAGGGAAAAAGAAAGAAACTAAAGAAAAAATTTTTTTAAATATTACAGACGCTGGACAAATTCAAAAATCTAATTTCCCCAAAACGTTGAAGTATTAAAAAAAGCCTTTACTTAAAAAGGCATAATTATTGATAAAAGGGAATAAAAAGATATAGGATTTGAAATAAAATTATTTTTTTTTAAAAATTAGGTCATTTGAAATTAAACTAAATAAAGACAATACTAGGTAAAAAAAAAAAAAAAAAAAATTACAATTATTATATATACATATCAATAGAAGTACACACATATATATATATATATATATATATATATACACACACACCATTTAACGAATAAGCATACATATATACATACACATACACACACATACATTCAATTTATTACACACTAATATACATATACATGCGCATACACACATATATATATGTGTGTCACACCACCTATATACAAAAAATTCATATAGACATAATATACATGTGTACACATACATGCACACATATACACACACACGCACACACATAGACATAATATACATGTGTACACATACATGCACACATATACACACACACGCACACACACATATCCTCATCAGGACTTACTTTTGAACTTTAGAAGGGAATTTATAAACAAGTGCCGCCATAGGGCGGATTTTAAAATTTAACTTCTAATTTTTAATTTTTAAATTCTATATTTTTCTATAATTTTTTATTATTTTAAAAAAAAATTTTTTAATTTTAATTTTAATTTTTTTTTTTTTTTTTTTTTATGTGTATGTTTGTGTGTGGATGTGCATATTTGTATATATGTATTTATGTATGTGGGCTATATGTTTTTTTTGGAAAAAAATTTTTTTTAGCTATGTAAATGCTCCTTTTCATAATATTCATTAATATGTATGTGTGAGTGCATAAGGAATATATATATATATATATATATATATATATATATATATATATATATGTGTGTGTGCGTGTGTGTGTATATGTGTGCATGTATGTGTACACATGTATATTATGTCTATGTGTGTGCGTGTGTGTGTATATGTGTGCATGTATGTGTACACATGTATATTATGTCTATATGAATTTTTTGTATATAGGTGTGTACACACATATATATATGTGTGTATGCGCATGTATATGTATATTAGTGTGTAATAAATTGAATGTATGTGTGTGTATGTGTATGTATATATGTATGCTTATTCGTTAAATGGTGTGTGTATATATATATATATATATATATATATATATATATATATATATATGTGTGTACTTCTATTGATATGTATATATAATAATTGTAATTTTTTTTTTTTTTTTTTTTTACCTAGTATTGTCTTTATTTAGTTTAATTTCAAATGACCTAATTTTTAAAAAAAAAATAATTTTATTTCAAATCCTATATCTTTTTATTCCCTTTTATCAATAATTATGCCTTTTTAAGTAAAGGCTTTTTTTAATACTTCAACGTTTTGGGGAAATTAGATTTTTGAATTTGTCCAGCGTCTGTAATATTTAAAAAAATTTTTTCTTTAGTTTCTTTCTTTTTCCCTCCCTTCCTTCTTTTATCTCTCTTACCAACTTTTTTCCGTGTTGCTTTAAATGATTCAACACGGCTGTCTGTTAATTTTTAGTTACATTCTCCCCTTTTTTTTGCAAACCCAGACGATGTCAATTTTTTTCTTTTCTTATTTATTTGATTTTATTCTATCCTTTTCTTTCTCTTTTTCCTTTTCTTTTTCTTTCCCTTTATTTTTATTTTATTTTATTTTATTTTATTTTATTATTATTTATTTTTTAATTTCTTTGCAATCTATTTAAAAAGGAAAAGTAGACTAATTTTTCTCCAGTTTCTGAAAGGTTTTTTTCTGTTGCTGAGGTGATGTGTCGCTCCCCGTGGGGATCGTCATATCGAAATGGCCATTCAACATCTTTGAATTAATCCTTTTTTAATATATATATATATATATATATATATATATATATATATATATACACAGTAACAAGCATAAAGATCAGAACGATGTTAAGGAAAAGTTGAAATATGAAATAACTTTTTATTTTAAAGCTTCGTAGAACATTTTATCAAGGAGAAATAAGGATATAAAGGTAAATTATATAATCCCAAAATATAAAGCTCAATAACCTTATTTTGATAAATGTATAAGAATAATTATATAACATTAAAAAATAGATGATCAAAACATTAGAACGATTAAATAACTCCATAAAATTTATTAATTATTTTACATTATTGACATTTTTTGTTAGGGTAAGAATATAAAATCGGGCATTTTACTAAATTATACTTTATTGGCTCCTGCATTGTAAACATGGCAAAAAATCTGTGACGTCATTGGAACTTAGAAAACTGATAGTCAAGTTACGTAATAAAGATAAGCTCTCGATTGGGGATATTTCAAAGAGTGTGGGGAAATTTAAAAATGTTATTCATAGTATTTTAGAAAACTTGAGGAAACAGCCTCATGTTAAGCCAAGAAACCACTTGGCAGGCCTAGGAAAACAACTGCAAAGAAAAACAGATGGATTGGTAAAGATTAAAAAATGAGCTAATACTAATCTTGGTATTAAAATATCAAGACACACTATTTCCCGAAGACAAACAGTCGATTAGCCTCTACGAAGCCTTACATTTCTAAAAAGAATCAAATGAGCCGATTGAAATTTGCCACTGAACACGTCATATGAATAAAAGAACAGTGAACTTGTTTATTTCACCGATGAGTCAATGTTTATTGCTCGGTTGTGACGGAGGAAGGTTGGTTCGACGCAGTCCTAATGAATGATACTTGTCTAAGTGCACTAAAAGTAGCGTTAAATTTGGAGGAGGAATGTGATGCTGTTTGGCATGATTTCAGTTGATGGTACGGGACCTCTTGTTAGGCTACACGGTAAAATTAACGCAACTGTATACAAAGAGATATTGAAGAAACGTGTACCTAATTTGAGAACTGCAATTAATCAACCCAACCACTCTATCTAAATGTCTACCTGTCGCAAAAAAAACACAATATATATATATATATATATATATATATAAATTTAAAACAGTGCTCAATATAGAAATAGAGCTATGACTATGTATTATAAATTATAGTTCAGAACATGTACAAATTACAATCGACTACAAACTGTACATTTTGTTTCGACATTAAAAGGACAATGTCTCATCAAGTAGTAAACGCTATTTTTCAAAGGGAGATGGAAAATTCGCTTCCTTACTTTTTTGTGTGCTGAGTTAACGGGGTAGAGAAAATGAGAAATCAGAATTGGGGATTGCAAAAGAAACATTGAACAAAAAGAGGAAAACAGGAGAGAAAGAGAGGTAAAAGAGACAGGTTTAGAGAAAGGTGACAGGTTTAACAGTAAAAAATAAAGTATGGTCATATACAGCCTTTGATGACCCGGCGTTTTGGTTTAACAAAAAGGAAGTAGTAAGAAAATGCATAGAGGATGAGAGGAAGTAAAAGAAGATGGGCGAAGAAGAGAGAGGTGTGAGAGACAGCATAACCGGCCAAGTGGTGTTTTTCTTTTTGTGTTTTTTAAACACTCTGGCCTGGAATTAGTAGTGGATAAACATATCTGTATTGAAGTATAAGACTACAAATATTTTTGGCGTTTTTTGAAAGGATGGTAAAATCCTGTACATAGACGTAGAAGTTATTAAAGGGCTATTTTAGTTAAACTTAATTTAAAATTCAATGATTTTTAAAAAAAATAGAATTTCAACTTAAATCTTTTTAGAAAACCCTAAATAGGTCACATTTTATAGTATGAAATAATGATAAAATTAGAGATAAAAATATAAGGTGAGACATCATACAATTAAAAGTGAATATCGTGGTACTAAGATTAATACTATAAAAGGTTTTTCGTTTCTAGAGATCCGAACTTTAGATTTTGTAATTTTAGCATCATTCTAAGGTTAGTACTTTAATGTGTTTGCAATTTACTGTGGTTTCATGCCTCTGATTTAGTAATATTGTCACTTTTTTCTTGTAGACAAAGGAAACATAGTTCTAGCTGTTCTAGCCTGTTTGGGAAATTTTATTTAACTTTAGGTGTTTTATTTTCGTTTTTTAACTTTCAAAAATATTTAGAAAGTAATGTCATATTTTGTTTGTCCTTGTCATTGGCGGTTGAGAGGTGATTGTAAAAGCGCTTTTTAAAAGAGTTCATTGTATTTCCGATATAAATTTAGCATCCTTATGATTCTCCACGGATGAAATTGAACACATATATATACCAAGGATTTTGTTAAGCCATTATTAGGTAGAGGGCATTGGTTCAGGTTTCTACAATTAGAAAATGATTATTATGGGGCAAACTGACATGAGTGTTGCATGATTTCAATATTTTATTGTTATTTAATTTAATTATTTTTGTAAGTTGTTGGAGCAACTATAACTGATTTTTAGTGTATTCCAATTGAAAATTTTGCTTAAAGGGTTATTTTTGGGGAAATGTTTATCTATTAACTTAAGAAATTTATGTCCCAGTTTAAAATTAACTAACTGATTAAACGAAAGGTTATACCATATGATTTTACTGTTTCTATCTTTCCTTTTTGGTCTACTAAATCTTTCCGCAAAGCTGATTTCAGAAGATTGATAACCGCTGTCTCTAAGAATTTTATCATAAATTGTTTTGTGCTTATCGAATATTTCTTTACTTGAGTAGTATTTGTTTATGCGGCGTTCAACTGATGATGGAATATCTTTGATAACAGGTGGTTGATGATTAGAGCCAGTGTTTATATAAATTGGATTAGCATTATTTTTCATGTAAGGTTGAAAGATATTAGAAACTATGTCTAACGTCATGTCTAAGAAGTTAACTTGTTTTATATTAGGATTAATTACTACGCTAAGGCCAAATGATTTAAAAACTCTATGAATTAATTTTCTAAGTTTATCAATCTTACCTCCAGTGGATTTATTTATTATCATGAGTAAGTAATTTCTATAAAGTCATATATTTTTTTTTATATCGGTTCCTTCATATGTCGTGAAATTGTACAGGAGAAATAATCCGACTAAATACGAAGACACTGCAGAATCCAGAGCTCCCATAGATAAATCAAAATTATTCGTTGAGTTTTTGGTCCATTGTTTGTTGTCGTGGATAAGAACTGATTTCCTGCAGTTCAAGATTATTTTTATTTCCTCTTTTGATTAATTTGATTTCCTCTTTACCTCGCACATAAAAATTTACCAATATAAGGAAGAGAATTTTCCATCTCCCTTCAAAAAATAGCGTTGAGACATTGTCCTTTCAATGTGAAACAAAATGTACACTTTGTAGTAGATTGCAATTTGTACATGTTTTAAACTTTAATATATATGTATGTTTCGACAAGGAAGACTGCATTAAATTTTATTTATTTTTACTGTATTGTCACATGTGTCTTTCTTGCTGGAGATAGGAGTGCAAAACGTTTTCATAGTTTTCGACTTTCCAAGAGCTTTCAGCCACTTTACTGGCCATTTTCAAGGATATTATATTTCCGATGTTGTTATTATGTCCTCATGTTTGACTGAAATGCAATTTTTGTGTTTTTTGAAAACATTACAGTTAAATATGAGATATACTCGAAAAATTTATGTATATATATAGTTCCCATGCATGAAATCAAACCCGGGCCGCCTGGGTGAAAGCTAGGAATCCTAACCACTAGACTATGAATTGAATAAGTAAAGAACAAGTAGGAAAAAAGGTGTCTTTAATCTAACATGTTTCAGTTGAACAAGCGTCTTCAGAGATTCTTTAAAGACGAATGATTTAAAAATCTTATTAAAAATCCAAGAGACAATATGCTAATTCAGGTATTGTTTCATTGGTCAGACACGTGTCACTTGTGATAAAGCAATCAATTAATATTAAATGTAGAAGCAATCAATTAATATTAAATGTAGAAGAAAATAAACTTTTGTCTGTTTAAGTGTGTGTGCCATGATTAATAAAAACATTAGATGTTTATTATAAATTTAATTATATGCAAGCGAAAATAATGCGTTTCAAGAGTATTTAAACTATAGACGAATAAAGTGTGTGTATATGTCGGTAACGTTAGTGTGAATAACCACGACGAAATATATTTTCGTACAAAATATATAGCAAGTATTGTATACACGTGTCACGTGATTGAACACATTTCTTTTTTTAAAATAAAATGACATGTATGAATGTATGTGCATCATGTAAAACGTGAGAAGTGTGCGTTTCTGAGTTCTAAAGAAATAAGATATATATGTGTCAACTGATGGAACGAATTTCTGTTCTAAATAACGAGAAAGAATCATGTATGAATGTATGCAATTTTGTGTCTGGAATCGGGAAAACGAATTATATTTCCGTCTAAAATTCTAGAAAAAATAATGTATAAATGTAATAAATGAACTTTTTATGAATAAATAAATAAACTTTGAAAAATAATAAATTAACGGGTAGAACCAATGAAATAATATTTATTTATAATCATTTCATCCCAAGCAAGGCAGTACTGTCACTGGTGCGCAGGGGGTTACATAATAGCTGAGTGATGAGGAAGAGGAACAAGTTCCAGTGGGTGTCAGAGAATGGATACGAGAAGGATGAGGACACTTGTGAAAAGAGAGCTGTCTGGGAGTAGAGTGGAAAGGAAAAAGAACATGATACAAGGGTTGTCAGGGAAAGTATGCGAGTCAAGGAGATCAGAGATGGCAGTTGACATTGCATTCAAATTCTTGGAGATTGCAGCTGTCAGGGAAGCAAGAATAAGGAAGGAAATTCCACAGACGGGAAGGGCGAGCAAAGAAGCTGATGAGTAGAAGTTGTGGTTACATTTGATCGGTTTCACTGTAAAGGGGTGGGACCTAGTCGTTAGTCTAGTAGCTCGACTAAATTCATGCAGATGGGTCACCAGGGATCTAAGCTCATCGGACCAGAAGCCGTGAAAGTATTTGTAGAAGAGACAGAGGGAAGCCACATTACATCGGTGAGAAAGTGACTGGAGTTGAAGTCAGGATCAATGACTTTGCAGAATCTTCGTTGGATTTTGTCAAGAAGCCCGAGATGAAGAGCAGGAGCATCAGACCAAATGTATTCACTGCGGATGGTAGATTTATATATATGCAAGATGGATTCAGACAAGAAAAAAAACCCTGCTGCCCTTACATATGGAACCATATTACCCCAGTCCACCACAGATTGGAGGTCCTTTTCAAGATCAGCAACGAAGTTTGCTTTGTTAGCCTCGAGGCAGGAGTAAATGGTTGTGTGGTCAGCATAGATGCCTACTTGGGATCTGATCACATCGGGGAGATCGTTGATGAAAATCAGAAAAAGCGTAGGACCTAAAATAGAGACTTGAGCAACACTCACGTTCGTATGATAGTATCTGGAAGTATTCCCATTCAATACTACCTTCACGACGCGATTTGAAAGGAACGACTTGGATTAGGTCAAACAAGCGTCCAGTTATACCATAGCACTGTAGTTTGCGTAGAAAGCCAGCATGACAGACTCTGTCAAACGTTTTGGCGATATCTAGTGCAACAGCTCGAGCTTCGCCATTCTTTTCAAGAGCCTGATGGTCGTTAACATATCAGCAGTAGACCCGGTGAAGCGGAAACAATACTGTTTATCGGAGAAGAGGCCGAGGGCTGTGAGATATTGAACTACTTCAGATAATAGCCTCGAAGACTTTGCCAAAAATTGGTAGGAGGTTGATAGTGCAATAATTATCGGGGTTTGAGAGTTCTTCAGCGTTCTTAAATACATTATAATAATCTATATTGTTTTCTTTTATTGTCCTCAATTTTACCGACAGTTGCTGACAGCTTGTCAGCAACGGAGAAGTAAGTTCCAATCCTAGCAGTTTCTGACCCGTGTGTTAATTACCTAGTATATATTATCACTGAATTTTCTTTTAGGGAGCAATTACTTTTTACCAGGAAATCTTGTCTTCTTGCTAACTGTCGAATTGTTTATTCTCAAGCTAATGAAAGGCAACCTAAACCACCACGTTTATTTTCCTTGGTGCGGAATTTGTGCCTGTTGTCTCTGTGAAATATATTGTATTTCAGAATTACGATTTATTTCTAAAATCTGTGATGTTTTTTTTAGTTAGATCTTTCTTATTTCACTATTCATTAATCTTATTGTCCTCCATTTCACACTTGCAATGATACTTTCGGACTTGCCTTACACTTTTTGTGATTCATTACAATACTAACCAGGTAGTTAAATTTCTGCATTTGTTTAATTTTGACGTCCCTAATACACAACTTATATTTGTGCTGTCCCTTTTGCTAGCAACTATGAAACCGTATTATTGCAATTAATGGTTAATCCTTTCTTCATCAATTACATTCTTTAATAGTTCCGTTAGTTTTTCTTTTGAAACTACCATTAACAAAGTGCCATCTTCATAGAAGCACCGAGTTTTTGATCAATTTTTGAAAAACGAACACAAATGTATCGACTCTATATTTTTAATTATGATTTGATAAATATCAATAGAGGGAGAAACAAACCAAAACTAGACACATGCAATATACTAGTTTAACAATTAGATTATCTATTGGCTGTCTATTTCTCCTGTTGCCTTTATATTTCCTCCTTCTTTCCTTCCTTCCTTCCTTTTTTTTTTTTAGCTTGAATTGATCAATTTTGTACGTGTGATTTGCGATGAAGCATGCCCAGTCTCGGCCCACATTTGCTTGGCACTACCGAGAAATGACCAGCACCAACGGAGAGTCAAAGTACAATTTCGTTCACCTCTGGGACACAGACGTGAAATTCAATTACACCATTGTCGATCGCTGTCCACAGGAACATTTCGTGACCGTAACACTCAGTGGACCGCAGGGACTCGGACACGGCAAGCCCTTCGACTAATTTGCTTGAAGTAGACGCCATTTTGACTAAGCTTTGCCTTTGCTTCTGGCTTTTGTTTCCTCTGTTGACGCTTTCTTTCAGCTAACCTCTTTAGATTTAAAGCTGAAATATATATTCGTTCGAATATTCTGATATCTGTTACATTTAACTTACCTGAAAAGTACGTTTTATACACATCGAGTCATGTGACTTTGGATTACGTCAATTAACTGGATTATCTCCCTCTTTATTTTTGAAAAATCAAATATACCTAGTCACCTTGTTCATGGATTCTAAATTTAATTTAAGTATTGGTTAGCTTAAAGCAGTTTTGTTTTCATCTTTAGATGTACGCATTGGAGTTTAAGGAAATGCATATAAAAATCCGTTTTTTTATTATTTTACGACAGTTGTTAGAATGAATGTAAAGAAAATGCCAACACAGAATATATTTGATTCTTAATCCTAAAGTTTATGGTAGAAGAAAATAAGACAAACATAGGTTCAACTCAAACAGAAAAATGCAGTTTATATAATAATTATTGTAAATGACAGATTGTGTCAAAAATTTAGCATTGGAGATTTCTACGTGACCGATTCTTCACAGGGTGACCATTGAACTATTGAGAACAACTGAACCGCGAAAATACTTGTTAATAATCAATAATACGGAGATGGAAAGCATAGTCAAAATGACAATGAAACACTGAAAACCATTAATCACAGCAGAGTCATATTAGCCACTTTGATTTGTGTCTTTGGTTATATATTATACTGCAAAAAAAAAAATTAAGCTGATAAACAGTATGAATTGCTAACACTCTGTAATGAAAATCTAATAGACGATAAAGTGTGGGTACCTTACAACAGCATGGACCACAGAAATCTCAGGACAAGTAAAGGGATCCCAAATAACCGTAGATGATGCTGTATATATGGTTCTGGGAAGAGAACCATATATACAGCATCAGCATCGAGTGATAAAACAATCATTATTAAAATGATTATTTTACGAGAATATAAAAACGCACAGATAATGGCTTTTTGAAAGCGAACAGACGAAAGTACAACTAAAATGGACTTCTACGCAAGGAAATTTTGTTACGTGTTTCTGTTTTGGTGTGGTTCACTCGAGTTGTTATCAGTCAATATTGAAATTACAACAGAGTCTTATTGTTCGCACTAATAGCTTTTTAACGTTGCTTTGAAAGAAAAAAGAATCGTAGTTCTTCCATCATGATGATGTACTACCTTATCAATAAAGATCACATCTGAAAAATTTAAAAACTTTAACTAGGAAATAATTTCATATCTTACATAGTCTACAAATTTTGCTTAATGTGATTGTCACCCGAAGCGGTGGAAACAAACTTATATTGTTTTCAAGCAAATCAGTAGACTTTTACAAAAACAGAATTATGAAGTCCGTGAAATTTTAGAAGAGGTTTATTAATAATGAAGTAACATTTGTCAATAAATAAGTTATAATTAAACAAAGATTTCTTATATGTAGGGTTAGAACAAAAGTTTGTAGCATTTTTAAAAGAGTTTAATGAAATGAGTTTATTTTACATACTATTTTTTCTGAAGCGAGTCAAAATCTTTACATTACAACATATTGTTGAAGTTATAGTTAAAACTTTTGTAGAGATTTACTAACTCTGCGTTTCGTTCAATTTCGCGAACCAATCGATAAAATTGGAATAAAGAAAAATACTTTGACAAAAACTCTACTTCGCGGTTTAATAATTTCTTTAATTTTATTGAACTGCATGGTAAACAATATTTTTGAAGAAAAGTAGATTTTTCATTTTTCATTTTTAAAAGCGAAGAATAAATTCTTAGGATTTCTTATGATTGAGCATGAAACATACAACTAGCCATGCGTAAAAAAACTTTCTAGAATCAAATTCCAAATTTTAAAATGTTTACCTTGTGATTAGTTTATAGTTCTTGCAAGCACATGACTCCTTTTATATAAAAACTTAAACAAAAGATATGCAAAAAGCAAAAAAAAAACAAAACAAAAAAACCCAAAAAAACAAAAACAAAAAACAAACATAAACAAATAAAAACAATATTGCATTTTCATTAAATAAGTATTTTTTATTTTAATCATTAAATTGTTTTTAAACTAGTGGGAGTATTTCGTACGTTAAATAATAAAAACTTAAGTTTTTCCCAAAGATGAAAGAAAATTTATTCTAGTAAGTTACTCATCTTAGTCAAAGTAACTATACTTGATACCCGCTTACCGGTTTGCACTTCTCCCACAAAGTTTGGTTTTGATCTGCTCATGTTCGGCTATTTTAGATAGGGGTGACAGACAGCCTTACGGAATTCACAGGATGTTATATATAGATTCTGAAAGGCAATATTTCAACACTTCTTTCTATACGACTCATGTTTGGATTGAGAATTTGAAATACAAACAGAAAAAAAAAGCCGTTTATAGGGAGGTTTCTATCGCTGAGTTGATTGATTTCACTGGTTCGCTAGGTCTGCAATCGTTGATGATTATTAAATAAAAAATTAATTAAAATAATCCAGCTCATACGACATGGTCTATTAAAGAGATCCTCCATATGTTACATATTAGCCTTTTAAATAACTTAAAAACGCTTTCATATCTGAATTGCAACAAGATAGATCTATCGCTCGGTTCACACTCCACCCACGTCTATTGAACAGGTTAAGAGGCTCATCCCTTGTTCCCTGCTTAGGATGTGGTTTCCGGCTTTCTCTTTTTTCCAATCTTTTCACTATTACGTAGCCCCCTGCACATAAGTGGCGTTACCGCCTTGCTCGGGGTGATACGATAAAAAAAACTTCCCGATTTAATGGACCGCATTTCCAGTTGGGATTCTCTGTTGGAACTTAACATAAACGACCTATTTTTTAAAAGAACGATTAAAAGTCGATGAAGACAGATTGTTTTCAACAATGTAAATCAAAAGAGGTCGCACGGGAATTCGAACAACATAAAGTATTAATCGCTCCTTTTTTAAAAATACGTTAATTTAATACAAATATTGTACTCTACTGGACCGTTTCTAGGCTCGATAAAAACTGGCAAATCGAAACGGTGTTAATTTTCAGAGAGCCCGATCGATCGTCTCTTTTTAAACCCGGCAGAAATTGGTACAGTTTGGCTCGGGTGACCCCTACACTATTCCGGATTACATTTTCATGCCAACAAATTTCTCTTAATGTGAACAACTTCAACTCTGTGGAAGCCTGCGAAAACACTTAGGCCATTTCATCACTGATAAGCTTTTTGGGAAGTTCGAATCATAAGGCTACCTCAAAGATGGCGAAAGTTAATGCTTCAAAAGAGCACACATGTAGTTGTTCAAACATCTAAATATTGTCTTGGAAATCCAATTAAAACTTTTTTCGACATAATATTTTCTGATCCAAATTTGTTATTACTTATGAAATGACTTCTATTATTCGATTATCATTTCTATTTGATGATTTAAAAGCTGGTTTTTTTCTTTCCTGTCTACGCAGCAGTTAATGATCAAACGTACAGTTATTTATTTCCACAAAAATCTATCCTATATTGTATATAAAAAATATCAAACTTTTAGACCGCACTGGCTAACATAACGGTTGATTTAAGTTCGCATTAGTGAGTGTGAAAGATCCCCGGCACATTTTCATTCACAGACAATGACAGCACAAAAAAAGCCATAAAAACGGCGAATGCATTTATTCACTGAGCTGCACTGAAATCAGTAGATCCATGAATATAAACTTAAAAATCTATAACTACAAACGATATTTTTCTTGTTCGAAACATTTCTTTTGCATTTCTTCTGTAGTGATTGGGCACATATATTTTTCACGCTTATTTTAGTTTTATTTCGGGAGTAACGTTGAGGAAATGTGTTTTAAGAGAGAAAAGCATTTGATTTCAGCTCTAGTTATAGTGTAATAAATGCGGTTGACGAAGATTATTTCCTGGGAAATGTTTTTCGGTCGAAGTCTTCTAAGTGTGAGGGAAAATAACATTTATTTATATCAGAGCATAATGCAAAACACCCGCAAAAAACACAAAAAAAAGAAGAAGAGAGGAATAGGCAGTGAAATATCTATCTATCTATCTATCTATCTATCTATCTATCTATCTATCTATCTATCTATCTATCCGTATGTTCGTCTGTATGTATGTGTGCCTGGCTATGTCTGTTCATATTTTTATGTCAGTTTGTTCCTATCTATCTATCTATCTATCTATCTATCTATCTATCTATCTATCCGTATGTTCGTCTGTATGTATGTGTGCCTGGCTATGTCTGTTCATATTTTTTATGTCAGTTTGTTCTTATCTATCTATCTATCTATCTATCTATCTATCTATCTATCTATCTATCTATCTATCTATCTATCTATGCTCATATAGTTTTAGATTGCAATGGTGTTTAGTGTCAAAATTACTGTTTTTCGGTAGTTTATTGGTGGAAAGGCATTTTAGGCAAGCAGATTTTTGTCATAAAGTGCTTGATATCAAAGCAAGGATAGAGTGTTAATAGAATTAATATGGAGAAACTTGCCATTTAGCTGAGCGGTGTTATTTCAGTCATACCGACTTCGAAGTTTTGTGAGATCATATTGTAAAAAATCAAATTATTAAAACCCTGAAGAGTGAAGTCATTAAAATAATGTCCTCATGAATCTTTAAATACGGCATGACTGAAATAACTCTGCACAGCTAAGTGACAAGTTCCTTCACATTAACTCTCTTTTTCTTTATATATATATATATATATATATTAAAAAAGGATTAATTCAAAGATGTTGAATGGCCATTTCGATATGAAAATCCCCACGGGGGACGACACATCACCTCAGCAACAGAAAAACCTTTCAGAAACTGGAGAAAAATTATTTGCTCTGTAATATTTTATTACATGGAGCTCTCTTCCTGTATCATTTTTTAATATTAAAATAAATTTTTAATATTAATTAGGATCCGGTATTTTGGAATTTACCTTCCTGCTTTTTTCCCTTGGATTGAAGTATCTGAATTAATATATATATATATATATATATATATATATATATATATATATATATACTAGAATCGATGAAAACGAATATTTCCAGTTCCAGGTCTTTTCTTAAGTTAAAAAGGATTGCAAAATGTGACCTTTATTATTTATTCAGAAAGTACATCGCATCAGAATATGAACCAAGTAATTAATGGTGTTGCATTCGGTTCGAATAAGTGTCTTGATTCGGTTTCGACTTGAATGGAACAAAGTTCAGCTTTTCTCACCGGGAATTTTTTCCATTCTTCTTGGAAGTAAATCCAGAGATTTGGGAGATTTTGCTTAGATATCGTAGGAGTATTTGTTTCTTCAGTTCCCACCGTAATGGATCAATTATATTGAGAACAGAACAATGTGCTGGACTGTCTTCTAAGTGTAACATTTTCATCCATAAAAAAAGTTGCTGCACTTGATGTGTACCAAAGAGCGATGCCATGCTGAAATATTTCTCCATCTTTATAGTCTGGCAAAAGATTACATCGTAGTAAACTAATATAGTTTTCACTGTTTAGTCTGGCATGAACTTTTACCAAATTTCTTCTATCATCGCTTTTTATGCAAACGCATACCATTATGTGTCCATTACTAAATTTACCATAATTGGGATGCATTTTGCATTTTTACTTTCTCTT